>OVBA01004482.1:0-23394 GCA_900406435.1 Lepidium aucheri | reverse complement strand
TGTTTGACATGATTTAGAACCTGCAAAAGAGTAGATTTGTTAATAGAAAAACACCTCACAATCTCTCAAGTGTTTGTCACTCAAGTGTTTCACTCAATTATCTGGCTTTTATCTCAAATGTTCTCACAATCTCACGCCTTTTTCCTCTCTTTTGATTCTCAGGATGTTCTTATAGAACTAATCAATCCTTTGTTGTTGTGCTTTTCCCAAGGTTCAATGGCCTAGCAAGTAAAAAATCCACAAATATTAATCAGCAAGTGTTTCACAAACAAGTATGAAAAATTTTCCTTTAGTTTTATAAGGTATCTTATAAAAGTGACGGAAAGTGTTTTCTTTTTTTCTTTTTTTTTTTCTTTTCTATTTTTGTCATTTTTTTGTTTCTCTTTTTTTAGATATATTTTGTTTCTTTTTTTCTTCCTCTTTATTTTTTTTAGCAAGAAAGATGGAAGATGAAGAGTTGGAAGGTGAAAGGTTTAGAAGATAAAAAGATAGAAGATGAAAAGATAAAGGAAGAGAGATAGACAAACTCAGAACCTGGCTCAGATACCAAATGACGCAGAAACCCCAAAAGAATCGACACTTCGAGTTGTAAAGATAATCCTTGGTCTTCAAAGAATTCGAGTAACCCCCACCTTAGGTATATTAAACCTAAGATTGTTGCTATTTCAACTTGCCTTCAATCAAGCAAGGTGGTGGAACCACGAAATGTAGATTAGAGCAGCCCCCACCTTTGGTATATTAAACTGAAGATTGTTGCTGTTTCAACTCTTCTCTTCACGCCAATGGCAAGGAATGGCCACACAAGGATGATGGAAAATACTTGATAAACCGGTTTGATCACTTGAATATGATACACCAAGACTGATCAAAAAGTTCACAAAGAACAAAAGAGAATCACTCTCAAATATATTGATAAAAAGTTGGATGATCTCTGAAAAGAGAATTACAGGAGTTTATATAGAAGATAAAATGACTTGGCAGAAATCTAGAGCATTAATAGTCTCGAAAATAAAAGAAGACTACTTAGGGAATGAAGAGCATTAATCTTCTTTGACTGAAATTAACTCTTCAGTCTTGACTGACTCTTAATCTCCCAAATCCCATGTTTTATGAGCTGCCTACTTGGAATTGGCTTTTGGTCTCCCATTTTCCGTCTTTTATAAGATAGCTTCTAAAACCTACTAAAAGGCTCCTTATGGACTTGTAAAAGACTCCAAACACGCGGTACTTGTTGAGTGTTATTCCCCACGAGTTCTTCTTGGTGTTCCTTGTCCAAAAGGCTTGAATAAATCTCCAAAAGTTTCTTGAATTTCTTTAGCACGTGATCTTGTAATGGGACCGGTTGGATTCTCCAAAGCTTGTTGAAACTCTTTTGGACTGAGGTTGGCTTTGACTTGCAGTTGCTTGTTCGTCCCTTGTGTTTGGTCCTCGTCCATGATCACATCAGAATGGTTGAGCAGCTCGAACCTGAGCAAGGAGACATGGAGGAACTCAGACCAGAGGAGCTAGAGAAAGCTATGGGGATATCAAGCTGAACCATTACAAGAGCTAAAGCCAAGAAACTACAAAAATTTGTTGGCACAATGCTCAACTAGGCTGAAAGCAACCTTAGCTCAACAGCTAATCCAACTACATTAGTTGTGATTCAAGCTAGCTAAGGGTTTTCTAAAAAAGGTGCATATGCTTGCACTCTTTTTCTCTTCGTTTAGTTTTGTCCCAATGGGATTTTTATATAAGGTTTTTAAATGGGGCAATATTGTATACACTCATACATTAATCCCCTTAGACAACATTGCTCATATTGTTCAAAGGAGAACTCGCCTATGAAAGTATTTGGAGCAATTTTCATTTAAACTTTCGGGTTAGTTTCTTAAGTATGTTATTTGGGCTTTATGTTGTTTAAGCCTTAGTTTCATGGTCCCTTAAACCTAGTAGATTTCCTATATATTGTTCTCAAACTCTTTTGATCAGAATCATCAAACATTTTATTCTCAAAATTTCTATACACTTGTTTGACATGTATGGTGCATAAAAACCATAGAAATTTGATCTCATTCTCATGTGTCATATCCAGAGTGAATTCAAGCAGAATATCAAGAGTATCCCATCCCTCTTGATAGTTCACATCGATTCATAAGTTAAGTAAATCGTGCAGTTCATCATTCAACTCTTCAAATTCCATTCCACCGCATCCTTTGGACCACTCAACCCTTACACTCGATCAGATCTTGCTCGGGTCTTCAGTTTCATCATTACATTAACATTACTCGTGTCTCATACTCGATCTACCCTCAGTTGAATGGAGACTTTTTAGTTCCAGAAGTTGAAACTCTTTACTTTGAAATCTTGGTTCGATTGTTTTGTGTTCTAAGCCTCCACAACCCTTGATCTCGCTTCTGGAGTCTTTTCTATAATAATAAGAGTGTGTTGAAAATAAATGATTTTTTTTTTTTGTAAATTGGACCAGTGTTACTAGAGATACACTGAAATTACCCAACTTGAAAGCACATTCCAAATAACTATAAGTATTCATGTTATTGTTAATTTTTATAATATGTGTTTCTAAATCGTAAGAAAAATATATATTTAATTGTAATATATAATATATATTGATTAGTGATCGATAGCAACTTTGTAGTACTTTTATTTTTTTTGTACTTAATTGGCTTAAATATGATTGAATTTCTTATTTTATATAGAGTGATTAATAATTGTTTTTCTTTAACAATATAGAATTTAATCCACACATTTGTAGGTTCTAATAGGAAATTTGATATTAGTAGAATTATTGATTTTTTTTAGCCTGATGAAGTGCATGGTGTTTCGTAATAGGATTTTACTCTATTCTCAAATCTTATTGTACTAATGTGTCGATGTAGTACAATAGGTTGTCAAACCAAATGAAAGTGTAGCTAGCAATTATAATGCAATCAGACTTATCTAATTCAAGTCAAATAGATTCAATGGTTTTTCTATCAACCTATTTGAGTAGTTTTAATGACAGGAAATGGTAATAAATGACAAACAAGCAAAACAAAAATCTAAACACCGGGGTAGCGGAGCAGATTGTAGTAAAGAAACAAAGAGTTTAGCAAAGACAGAATACTAAGCAAACAAATGAGAAAGAGATTCCTAAGGAGTAGAGATCATGAATTAGTGGATCACTTAAATCTACTAGGTTGCTTAACAAAACTCAAATAGAGCGGATTTCTAGGCAATAAATTCATAAACTCTTATAGCAAACAATCTCAGAAAAGTATCAACCCACCCTATCATCATAAGCGTTTACCAACCTAACTGGCATGAAGTAACAACTTAATCTAGCCAATGAGCATCTTAGACATTCAATATCTTGAGGTAAGAATGTAAATCTTTAAGACAGTTTAATTGGACATTTTATCAAACACTTATTAGGTGCTGGAATGTCTCAGAATGGATTTCAATTGATCAGAGAGAAATAAGCATTAACAACACCAAAACAGAAGAGATCTAAGCTAATCTACCCGTAAACAACCTAGAAAATTTAAGATCCATACTAATCTAACCCACTTCCTCAAGAACCCTAGCTAATTTACTCAGAAATCATTAGAAAAACTAACAAAGCAGAAAACAAATTAGAATGCATGATCAGAAAATGAAATAAGCGCAATTGGAATTAAACTGAAATTGCATTACAAGAACATAAAATGAAAAAAGGTTCTTGTTCTGGAATTACAAAGTGAGGAAAACACATAGCTTAAAGGTTTCTTGCACTAAAGCGGTAAAAGCTAAGATAATCATTTTCGTGACATGGAGGAGTATTTATACTCATACTCCCATTAAACCTAAGAAATCCAAATTAAAAGTCAACAAGATAATTGACCTAATCTCATAGTCGAGTCGAGTGGTCAAACTAGCGAGAGTAAAATTAACTGGGTCCATCAACTAGATGGCCCATTGACTCGACCTATCAACTAGAGTATTCCATTGACTCGACCCGGTCCATCACTCCAAGTTATGCCGTCGAGTGTTACATGCAGATTTGAATCAAACCACTAGATTGAGCATGCACCTCGTGTTGTTCTTGAAGTGTCCGTCATTTTCTCCGCTATGGCTCCAAATGCACTTTCTTCTTAAGTCACGCTGCTCCCTTTCATCTCTGGTCCAAAATTTCCTGAAAAAAAACTCCAAATGCAAAGTTGTATGCTATGCAAATGTAACCTATGCAAATAAACAAAAAATGACTCGAACACGATGCAAATGCAACATATATGTATGCAAAATGAACTAAAAAAATACCTAAAACTAGCTAAAATGCATACATATCAACTCCCCCAAACTTAAACTTTGCTAGGCCTAAGAAAATGCGTAGAGCTAAGCTAGAAAAGAGATTGCACAGTGGGAATTCAGATCCGAAACAAGCTAATTTAAATGTAAATTCAATGTCCTAGATAAAAGTTCTGAGATGCAAGTTAAGCAAGCCTTACATACTTAAAAACTTCAGCCACCAATCACAATTCAACCGAGTTCAACCTCAACCTACATACGCATTCTCATTAACCAGTCCTTTTAACATTCATTAGCACAAAACCGTGGATCGAGCTATGCAAACTCCTAGGTACTCGTTTTGTAAAGGGTAAGGCTTAAGAGATTAAAGTGATATTTTTTCAGTAACTGGCCAATCAATTAAGCATAGGGATCACTCAATGAATGTAATAAACTTCAGCATAATGCTAAAGGTGAGAACCAATGGATGCATACAAAAGCAAGAATTCATCTACCCATCCATCCAGAATCAAACTCGTGCCTATCCATTCTAATCCCATAAAATAATCCTAATTCAACCCTTTTAACTCAAGCCATTTGGATTTCAACCACAACACTTTTAAGATCGTCTTCTTAAGCTTTTCCATTACCAATTTGAGGAGAAGGTTTTTAAACTTCTAGTGGTTTGGGACTTACACAATTACAGCTCCAACTCTTTTCCTTCTCATATCATAAGACTTATTAGACACTTGTCCTTTTACTTTTTATTGCTTAGATCCATTTTTTTTTCATTCCCAAAAACCTTTACTAGAACACACATAACTTTCAGACCTTTCTCTCCTTAAATTCTTTTAGCTTAGGACTTTTTACCCTTTTTTCTTTTCATTTCTTTCCCATTTCCACACCAAGAATTCGAAACCACCTAGTCCAAACTTTCAAAAAACGTGAACCAATATCTATATGAAATCATACTTTTATCAGCTCTCACCTAACACTTTATACCAAGTTTAGGCTCACATATCACACAACAAGCAATGACGGTTTGAAAGAAGGTAATGTTCATGGTGGGAGTCTACTTGGATTAACAAGGTAGATGCAAAAGGTAAAAAAAATCCAAGTATTTTTGTGCAACCCACAAGCTCAAACTCGATGCATAGACTCGATAATTAATAATCAAATTAAGGTTTTCACTTAGCAAGAAATCAAATCAGATCAAAGCATGTTTCAATCAAGGCATGAAGCTCAAATTAAAGTTTCCTAGAATTGTGTGGTCTTAACTTTCAGAGAAAACTTGCTGTGCATCAAAGAACTAACATCTAGGGCATTGAGTTTAGCAAATAAAGCAGTAAGTCTACATAGTTAAATCATCCTAATTCCCAATGCAGATTCTAGAATCGATCCTACATGAGTGCAACTACATGACACTCTTTTTATAAAACTTGAAAAGTTTTTTCAATTTTTTTCTGTTTTTATATGCCATAGATGCAACACATGACCAAAATATGCTAGAATGAAAATTATTTTTGGACTTTTTATGCCATATATGTGATGCATGAATTATCTAGAAAATTAAAACTAAGAAACACAGAAAACGTGTTAATATCCTCTAGGACCAACATGTAAACTTAAACTACACATTCCCTTGTGTAGTAGAAGCTTGAAGGAAAATCCTAGACCAACAAAGCAAAATAAATGATGCAATGGTGTATAAAATGGGAGTTGGAGTTTGTTACCTCACACGACAAAGACCACACTGCTGAATTCACTTCCATGTTGTCAGTGTTGGGTGGTGGTTCCTGCTGTTGTTCCATCGAGAAAGTGTGGAATTGAGATGTTGATCCTAGTGGATCCATAAAGTTTACTTCTACGTTGATTTACATTGCAATTTAGCACTTTCACATGTATCTTTCAAAGCATTTAGGCTGCATATTCACTCATATTAGAATATATTTCACTCACTTTGCATCCTTAAGAGTTTAGGACTAGACATTTGCATATTCTTGCATGTTTTGCATCTTTTCAGGTGTTTGGAGCTTGGATGAGCAGAGTGAGTATGGAGCGATAATGCGTGGAGAAGAACGATGGCAAGGAGAGGTGGAGCAAAGAAGGAAAAAAGACAAATGGAGAAAGAAGAGTCAAGGCCAAGAAAGAGAAGAAGCTCCGGATCGCCATTCCACTTTTGGGTCGCGACCAATCCATAACAAGACACAGCTGGTCCAGAACAGACGTGCCACAAACGAGAGTTGCACTGGCCGACTCGGAATGGGTGTTAACCAAACCAAACAAGGCTTAGGTCAATCTGGACCTAAAGACGCATGGAACGGCCATGACCTGCCTAACACTGGCCGATGCCATCTTGGGTTTGGCCGAACTACTACCCATACCACATATCTTCTCCTTTTTTATTATAATCCGATCCGGTTTGTCCTGGCTCAATCCAACATGTTTTAGTGTTTATTTCTCAGACTATTTAAAGGCAACCCTTGGTCCAAGCCACCAGACTCAATATCAAAGTTTCAAATCTTTATCCTTTGGTTTGTTGTGTTGAAGATTTGGAGAATACTTTGTAGGATTTTCTTATGGATCTATGAATCAGTATCTGTTTCATTTTTCCATCAAAAGTTTCCTCTTAATCCCTTCTCCTCTTATCCTTATCATTTCAACCTTGTTTTTCTATTGCTTTGAGTTGTGCTTGAATATGAGTGAGTAGTCACTTAATGGATTGAAGGTTAGATAGATCTTTGGTTTGGTGATAGATTATGGTAGTTAGGGTTGCTAAGTCTATATATCCTCTACTTAAGGTGCACTTGATGCTGAGTTTAGTCTGACCAGCTAGTAATTCTGAAGGCAGAGATTTATCACCCAAGAGGTGTTCGATGAAATGATGGAAACAAGCTTTTTGTGGGTTTTCCTTCCCTATCCAGTGATAGCTGATGTTAGGGTGGAAAATGGTCTTAGTTAACTAGGTCTTGATGCTTGTCAAGTTGTAGGTTGACAAACAAGAGTTTAGTTTCCCTATTTCTTGCAAAGGGTCTGATGCCATGAGAGTGGATTAGATAGAATGAGCTTCATGTCCTAGGATAGTGTTCTGTGTGAGAACCCTATATTTACTTAGATCTAGTGGCATCCCCTTGATCAGATAGCCTTTATTGATATTATCTTGTGTGCTTCTTTGTTTTGCATTCATTCAAGTTGTTAGTATTTTATTTTCTTCAAAAACCATATCTATCTGCTCTAGCTTGAATTGATTCTTTGTAACCAGACCGTGTTATCTCTATAACTCAAGTGCAACCAACGACTAGTTATTTGCATTTGTTGTATTTATTTGGTTGTGTGCAAAATCAAGCAATCAAATTGACATCGTTGCTGGAGAGTCTGTGCAGCTAGCCTTTTCGTTTGGAAAGACTTCTGACTAGAGTTTTTTATTTTCTTTTTTACTTACATATCTTTTGTCATTTTATTTGATCTCTTGTAGGTGTGTGCAAACTTGAAGCCACTCAGGACAAGTCAGTGATAATGGTTTAGATTTGTTTCATCTTGAGAGAGTGTGTAGGAGACTTGTTAGAGAGCGACGAGCCAAGGAAGGAAAGGACAAATATCTTGTTTGAGTATGGCTGTTCAGAACAGTGGCAAACCTGAGGTTGCATACCATGATGAGAATGACAATGGAGGTGAGGCACGACCTGCTGACTCCATATAGACCGCATGAGGAAATACCGATTGGAGCTTTTGATGAGCCAAATCTGTGGGAAGCTAGAGTAGGGATTCATGTCCCTCCCATCCACACTCATAACTTTGAGGTCAAGTCTAGCTTGATTAACATGGTTCAGAATCATAGGTACAATGATTTGCCGTTGGAATACAATCTGGATCATCTGGATCACTTTATGAGATTGTACAGAACCATGAGAATCAATAGTGTTCCTAAAGACATTGTGAAGATGATCTTGTTCCCATTCTCTTTGGGGGGGGCAACACATCTCAATGGGAGAAGAACATCCCATCAGATACTTAATCTCCGACTAGGAGAAGGTGAAGAGGGAATTTGTCACTAAGTATTTCCCAAAGCAAAAGACAATCAAACTGAGAAATGATATCACAAGCTTCAAGAAAGGAGGAACTAAGAGTTTGCATGAAGCATGGGAAAAGTTGAAAGGGTACACTAGGAGTTGCCCTCATCATGGTGTGTCTAGGGAAAATCTGTTGGGTATCTTTTACCGAGGAGTGAACGAGACAGGCCACCAAGCATTGGACACTAAGCAATGGATGCTTTGCCAATCTCACAGCCACACAAGAAGAGCGGTTAGTAGAGAATCTAGCTCAGAGTGATGCATGTTACGAAGGAGACTACGAAAGAACCACCAGAGAACCGAGTATTTGGGAGAAGAAGATTGAGGAGCTGATTGACCAGATTGGTAAGCTTGGTAAGCTATTTCTTGTCGGGCAAAAAGCGAGAAACTTTGTTGGTTAAGTTGACATGGGACAGCCAAGTAATCAAGAAGAAATCTTTTACGGCTGTGAGGAGATTCAAGAGGAAGTAAACTTTGTGGGTAACAATGGCAACTACCAAGGGGGGCGGAGAAACCAAAACTATGGAAACAACAATCTCTCTTACAGGAGCAACAATGTGGAGTACCCACAAGACCAAGTTAACCCTCCTAAACCACCTCAAGGACAACAATACCAACAAAAGAGCTATGTGAGCCAAGGACAAGGAGGCAACCAACATAATTATATCAAACAACCTTACCAAGGTGACAATCAGCAAGCCTATCAAAACAAGAGTCTCACCCCTCCATCTCAAGACCAAGAGATCAAGAGCATGCTAGCTTAACTCATGAAACTACATGTATAAGGGGAAGTGCAGATTGACAGAAAATTTGATGAAGTGAATTCCAAATTGGACAATGGGTACAATGAGATTCAAGGAAAAATCAATGGCATAGCTTCTCAAGTTAAATCTCTTGAAAACCAGATGGCACAATTGACTTCTACAAGCCAAAGACCTTCAAGAAAACTTCTGGGAAAGCCATAGCAAAACCCGAGAGAGTCATTCAGTGTCATCATTGACGATGAAGAGAAAGAAAGGGCCATCAAAGAGATTGCAAGAATGCTGCATGGTTTGCTTGGAACAAAGAAGTTTGAGCAGAAATTCAGTGCCAAAGACACCAAGGTCGAGAAGGTTGAACCAAAGTTTGGTAAGGAGGTCTTGCGATAATGGAGGTGATACATTAAAATCATCGTGGCTGTCACTAAGGACGAGTTTGCGATGGCTAGAGCAAAAAAAAGAGGCGAGGAGCTAAGGAAATCGATTAGGAGATCTGTAGAGAGTACGCAAGTGGCGGTTGAGCCGGACATGGTCTTAGCTTTTAAAGACCAAAAGAGTAAAAAGGGGAAACCCAAGGGAATGGACACCACCAAAGAAGATAACGAGATTAGTCCCTACGCCTCTCCACTTCCTTTTCCGAGAAGGTTTCTCACTAAAGCACAGAAGAAAGTACTCTCCCACTTCAAAAACCAGATGAGTGAGATAAGAGTTGTGCTACCAAGGATGGAGAGTCTCTATAGAGTCCTTGAACAAGTGCGGTTCTTAAAAGATGCCTTAGCTAACAAGAAAAAGGTCTAGGAAATACTTACTGTTAAGGCCGACCTTGATCCCACACCGCTAGTGCCTAAGATTCTAACTAAGGACGATGATCTGGGTACCTTTGTAGTACCTTGTACACTAGGCAAACTAAGCTTTGATGATGCCTTGTGTGACTCTAGTCCGAGTGTCAATGTGTTGTTGTATGAGATTTTGAAACTGCTTGGGACTGAGAAATAAAAGAGACCTCATCAACGATCTCATTCAGAGATGCCTCGTCAAAGATACCAGTTGGGAAGCTGATGGACTACCCTCTGAAAATAGGAAAGCGTACTGTTTTACAGATTTTATAGTTGTTGAGATGGAAGCCGACTACAAGGTTCCATTAATTCTCGGTAGGCCATTAGTTAGTATTGTGGGGGGGGGGGCAATATCGACTTTCTCAACGAAGAGGTTGTGCTGGAAAAATGAGTAGAGCCACCAAGTATCCAATCTAAAAGGCAAAGATGACTCTATGTGGGATGATTGGGTATGTTGGGGACTACATTGGCGATACCTCTAACTTCTTGAGGATGAAAGACCCAGATGCTAGGGCGTCTGAGAAAGGTCTAATATAGTGATAAACACCTCAATAAAATCAAGCTAGAGAATTTTAACAAGCGCACTTTTGAGGCAATCCCATGATTATCCTTGTATATACTCTTTGAACTTTTGTCTTGCAATTTGGTTTTCTTTACTTTTGTCTGTGTTTAGTGGTTTACGGTGCAGGAAGTTGAACTTAAATGAAGGAGGATCAAACTTAAGATGAAAGCCATGTAAAAAATGGGTGAGAGAACCCAAAAGTATGGAAGGAAGGAGTTTCCCAAAAGTGAGAATCGACCAAGGGCGCATGGGAATCGGCTTATCCAGGATAGGCCTCGGCTGATCCAAGGTTGTAAAAAGTTTCAGCCGGTCCAGGTCGAGACTCAGCCAAGCGGGAGCGGAGCAGGATCAACCTTAGGACAGCTTTGGGTGACCCCAAACAAAGCCTCAGCCTATGCATGAGAAGCCACAGCCGAAGCCATCAAACCACTTGGGACGTAAATTCATCGACTGATCCAAGCTAAGCATTGACCAATTCTAGGTTCAGCTCCAGCCGATCCGCCTTGGAGGTAAAGTGTGGGCTCGATTTTCTTCTCCTTAGGACCACAAAGCTACTTGTGTCACCTCACTCTCTTATCCACTCTCATTTGTTCCCTAGAAAGCAACAAAAGAAACTCTCTTCCCTTTCTAATAAGTTTGAATTTAATAATCTATTCTCCACCACTCTTTGAGTATTTTATTCAATTTTCACCAACATCTTAGCACATTCATTCAAGAATCAAGGTATGTACTTCTAGAACCTTCATTTCCACGGAAGCTTAAGAACACTAATTTGGGGATTTCTCAAGGTTTTGAATTTTTGTGATTTCTTTAATGATTATACTTGTACCTGAATGGATTTAACCTTAGTAACTTGAATTGAGCTTAGATTTATAAGATTTGTGGAGAAAAGTTACATTTTTGAAAAGTTACATATTGCTTGAGAGTAGTGTTAATCTTAATTGATTTGTGCTTGTTTTGAACCTTCTACATGCCATAATTGGGCACAAGTTGGTAGTGCGTCAATGATGCTTGTTCTTCATTTCTTGAGAATTTCGTTGAAATGTGCCCAGGTTGTAAAATGGTTTGTTCATCTTGAGTTCTCATGGTAACTTGTAACCCTGGACATTCGATTTATCGGTTTGATTTGGTTTGGTTTAGTTCTTTTGGTTTTTCAGTTTTTTTCGTTTCTGAAAAAGTTGTAACCAATGGGTATTTAATAAAATTTTCGGTTCGGTTCGGTTTCGGTTCTGTTTCTTTCAGTTCTGAACATTTGGTAACCAATGGGAACCTATTCAAATTCAATTTTGTTTCAGTTCGGGTACCTCTATCTAATTTTTTTCTTGAAAATAAAAAGATTCTTAGAAAAACATAAATTAATTATAAAAACTGAATAATTTAGTTTTTTAAAGTAATTTTGGTTCAAATTGACTAAATATTTTTGGATTATAATTATGATTTTGCATATTTAAATTATTAAATTCTATATATAATTATTTTAAAATATATAATTGTGTTTCTGTTCTTCCGGGTAACTATTCAGCTCTCGGTTCTGTAACTATTCGGTTCCAATTCTTTTCATTCTTGAATTTAGGAAGCGATCAGTTATTTAGGTGGTTCCGGTTTGGTTTGGTTCCTTATATTTTGGGTTGGTCCGGTTCGGTATTTTGGTTTTGGTTATTATGCCTAGTAACTTGTTTGCAATTTGAGTTTGTTTGTCTTGTTTTCCTCTTCAGAGTTGAGTTTATATTGATGCAGTGATTTATATATATTGAAACTCCTCTCTACTCACTTACGTGCCTTAACTCTCATGCGTTAGGGAAACAAAAGATGTACCCACGGAACCAACACTACTTTGGCTTAAGAAGAAGAGGAAGAAGATCTCCCAGACCTCTAATCCGTATAGACTATGCTTGTATCCCACGAAGAAGGTTTCGCAACCCGACGCTAAAGTGAATGGGATCAGAGGAGATGTTGGAAAGATGCTCAATAACATGGGTCTGACATAGACCCCGAAGTAGCAAACTACTTTTTAAGCTCGGTGCGACTTATCTATGAAGACCTGGAAAAGCTTCTTCCTGACATAGCATATTCAACTTACATGACATGTAACGTGAGGTACAAGATGAGCACCAGGGAGATTTGTGAGATGTTTCAGCTCTGATACGGATCTCAGGTGAACTTTGGGATTTTCAAATCGATACTTCAGTTTTGGAACCTGATAGCTGAAGGGACCTGGATGAGGACCAATCAGAGCTAACCTCATAAGAAACCCAATGATTAGAATGAATACCTTTCAGAGACCCTTTATTGCCAAACTAGAGGAGCTGAGGAGGGCCTAAGACGTTGTGGACTGTGTCTCCTCTACAAGGGGCTCTACCCTTTTCTGATGGATAGCCATATACACCCAATCTTCCAAGAACAAATTCGCCATGAGGTGAATCTAGACCAAGATTAGACCACCTTCCAATCCCTAGTTAACATCAGTTTCAAGAGGCCCATGCACTATACCGATAATTCCGGATCATCATCCATAACATCTGTGAACTTGAGCGAGCTGATTAACTATTTTGGATTTATATCGGACAAGGAGGAACAAGTCCGAAGTGATTACAACAATGACTTTGTCGAGTGGGATGACGATACTCTTTCGTAACTGACTAAGGTATCCAAATACCTTACTTTTATATATATGTTATAGTTTTCATTTTATTTTCGGCATTTTATGTTGCCTTGTCTCTCTTGGGCTATGTTCTCACAAGGACGGTGAGAAGAAAGTCCTGAGGAGAGGGCAAGTACTAACACTACCTTTAGCTTTTTTGATTTTCCTCTTTTTGAGTTTTGCATTGTCCATAGTCATGCATATTTCACTTTTTCATTTAGAGGAATTTTTTTTTAAATCACAAAAATATAGCATTTAATTTCCCTTGCAGTATACATTTCTCTATATGGATTTATGAGTGCATTTGCATTGGAAAAAATTAGACACAAAACTTGCTATGTCACATGTATACCTGCATCCAAGTTTGCTTGAAAGGTAAAGCCAAACCATGCTTTGAATTCCAGTATTACATTCACTCCTAAGCTGAAACTTGCTTAAAATTGAAATTATTCCTTACCTTTTTAGAACCTAATTTGGATTTACAATTATCATGTTATGCATTGGATTTGGATTTATGGGTACACACAAACTTGGGTCTCTTTTCACCTTTGTACCATGCTTGTTGACCGAAGTAGCTGTCTTCCTCTGTAGGAACGGTTGCCCCTACCCAAACCTAACCTTCTTTCTAGCCATTGCTGTTTATTGAGTGAGTAAGGCTTTTTACTAGGATAACTTTGGTAGAAAGTGTTATCTTTGAGCCAACAAGAATGGTGTCTCATGTAGTTCTAGTGCACGCTTTTTGAGCTAGATAGGATTAGATGAGAAACTATATTCTTGGGTTTGGGAACTTATATTTAAACATAAAAGAATAAATGGGAGAAAGATCGAAAAAGAAAATGGCCAAAGGTCTTCTTGGGAGAAAAAGGGTAAATAGAATAAATGAAAAATGATGAAATAGGTCTAGTAAAGGGTTTTGGTGAATAGCAAATGGTTAAGTGGTTTGAGCAAAGAAGTGAAACCAATAAATTGTAACCACAGTTCACAATAGAAACCTAACCCGCTAGACACCATAAGCGTTCTAAGATCCCTCTCCTTAGAATAAGATGAGCAAAAAGGATCAACGAACAATAGTTCCAAAAAATTCGGACATGAAAATGGCAAAATGCCTTTGAAAAAGGTAGAATAGGACATCTTCTTTGGGATTATTGGAAAGGGTAAAAATCGATAGGAAATACTTGGGTAGATGGGATTCTATTCTTGTATGCATTCATTGATTCTTACCTTTAGCATTCTTCTAAAGCTCATTCTTTTTCTTAAGAGATCCCAAAATTGTGTATTGAGCCTCATGATAAGAAGAGACCATCTTTGTCTTTTAACCTTACACTTAGCCAAATGGATCTATTGAACTTTAATAACTTGATCCATGGTTTTGATTAACGAATGTTAAAAGGAATGATGAATATGAATGCTTGTCTATGTTGAGGTTGAGTGAAGATTGAGTTGTGACGACTATGTCTAAAGCTTTTAAGTAAACCACACTCACTTTGCAGCTATGATTCGGCCTCCTTATCAGCTTGTTTTGGCAGTTGAGTTCCCACATAACAAGCTCTCCTTTTGGTTTTGTTGGTTATTTGCTTGAGGGCAAGAAAAAAGCAAGTCTGGGGGAGCTGATATACACTGTAATTTAGCACTTTTACATGCGTCTTTCACACCATTTAGGCTGCATATTCAATGATATTAGAATAGATTTCTCTCACTTTGCATCCTTAGAGTTTAGGACTAGACGTTTGCATATTCTTACATGTTTTGCATCTTTTCACGTGTTTGGAGCTTGGGTGAGCAGAGTAAGGATAAGTTCCTATTTCATCTTCCTATCAAGAGTGTCCTCTTAATACCTTTTGCCTCTTATCTTTATCATTCCAACCATGTTTATCTCTTGCTTTGAGTTGTGCTTGAATATGAGTGAGTAGTCACTTAATGGATTGAAGGTTAGGTATCTAGGAGTCTGATGATAGATTCTAGTAGTTAAGGATTGCTAAATCTATAGATCCTCCACTTAAGGTGCACTTAATTCTGGTTTTAGTCTGATCAGCTAGTAATCTTGAAGGCAGAGATTTATCGTTTGAGAGGTGTTCAATGAAATGTCGGAGATAACCTTTTTGTGGGTTGTCCTTCCGTATCCATTGAGAGCTGATGTTAGGGTGGAAAATAGTCTTAGTGAACTAGGTCTTCATGCTTGTCAAGTGGTAGGTTAACGAACGAGAGTTTAGTTTCCCTATTTCTTGCAAAGGGACTGATGCCACGAAAGTGGATTAGTCTAGATAGAATAGGATTTATGCACTAGGACGGTGTGTTGTATGAGAACCCTATATTTATTTAAATATATTTTCATCATCTAGATCAGATTGCCTAACCCTAGATCCATTGTCTTTATCGATATTATCTTGTTTGTTTCTTTGTTTTGCTTTCATTTAAGTTGTTAGTCTTTTAATTTCTTCAAAAACCATATCTATCTGCTCTACCTTGAGTTGAGTCCTTGTAACCGGACCGTGTTAGCTCTAGACTCCCTGTGATTCGAACCTCAAGTGCAACCAACAACTAGTTGTTCGCATTTGTTGTATTTATTTGGTTGTGTACAAGAGTGAGTGATCACGTGTTCGGTTGGAAAGCTTGAGACTGAACTTCTCATTCCTCTTGTTGTGACGAGGCACTTGTACTTCTCTGTGGTCTAGATCGACTCGATCATCTTCTTTGAGGTGGTGGATCAGGATACGGCTCAATGTGCAGCTCAGGGGTCCTTTCAGCAACATAATTGTAGTACTCGCCACCTAATTTGACTGTGTACTCGGGCTGGGTGGTCGAGTTAAGGTCGAAGTGGTGGGATTGTGGCATTGTATCTTGTTGTTGTTGGGATGACATTGGTCTCTGCACACGTAATGACGCTCTGCGAGGTTGTTCCAATGTAGAGTGCCTTTTGATTTCTTGCAAGGTTGATGTAGACCATCTGAGAGGTAAAGTAATTGGAATTTTCTGGTGAAAACAGGAGCCGATTTTGAATTCTGTGAGATGCGTCACAAGTGGTGCTATTTTCTTATCCTGCGTCTTGCACCATCTTTGCAGTAGACTGGTATGTTTGTGAGCTGCTCTCACTCCCTTGCTCATCCTCGGGTCTACGTACTCATTGAAGTAGAAGCACTTTGGTGCTTCATTATCAATCTCTGCTGGCTCTTGTCCCCACTTTTAAAGGTCTGTCTGGGCTCATTCTCCATAAAGTAGCTCTGCCGGAGGTATTAATGCGATGTTTCCCATAACTCCTATTGATGTTCGATACACATTCAAAAGCAGTATCTTTCAGTCATCTTCTGAAGATGGGTGTGCAAACTTGTACAACAAGAATCCTCATTGCGATGCCCTTTCTAAGAACCAAGTATGCTGCAAGTTTGCTTTATCAATCCACACTGGAGGTATCACTTTCGTGTTGAGAAGCACGTCACACGTCACACGCCTCTAGTATCCTTATTATGATCCCACCGATGCAGATAATTCTTGATGCCTTGTCGTTCACCCTTGAAGCCCATGCTCTATAGCTAACCAGCTATTTCATTAGATTTTTTGTGAATCATGCACTGTTCAAATCTCCCTCAAAGCGTCTCCTATAATCAGCGGAATGATTAAGGACTTTCTTAAACCCTTCATTGATCATCTCGAGTTTTGTTTCTGCACATTCTGCGACTTGTTTCTGGTAAAGCATGTGTTGGCAACCACCTTATGAAAACACCAAATTGCGTAATTCTTGAGTTTAGTGCATTTTGTTTTTGAAGGATCATATGGTTGAAGACCCGCTATCAGTTTCCAAATATAAGCCAACTCCTTTCTCTCGAATTCAAAATCGAGTCCAACACAAGCTCGGAGTTTGAAAAGCTCTTTGAATAGATTTTGAGTGATAAAATACTTTTCATTGCTCACTTCGAAAATCAGGAACCCCAAATCCACCTTTTCTTTTCAGCCTCTCTTTTTGATCTAATACTCTCGCAACTCGATAGAAACAAGAAATTTGAGAGTTTCCACTCTGTGAGCTCCCCGAGTGTTAGACGTAAAATGAGTTAACTCGCATGCCACAACATTTAGTCCACATCTTTAGCAATTTCGAGCTTTACCATTGTTTCCATGTGAAGGTATCTCGTTCTCTTCACCATCATATGTCAAAAACCCCGCCTTGCATCTTTGTAACTCACTTTTTGCGACTCTCCCTCATAGTAAAAGTCGTCAATATTGTCATCTCTTTCACCAAAAAAATTTTGATTTCCTAACATCTCGTCAACCTCTAGATCTTCTCTCATAATTTTTCCTCTATGGATATCTTCCCTCCTTTGCATTAAGTCCGAGACCGAGTCATCATCATCAACATTTATGGATAACCTTTTGCCATATAACGTGTGAACCTCCGATTTGAAGAACCCGAAGCTGATCTCTTCATATCTGTTGTACGTGTGTGGTCGAGTCGCTCACGGCTGTACCAAGAAAAGAAACCAACGTGACTTGTACACTCTACGGATCGGCTCGAAAGTGACAAATTTTGAAACTAAGTGTCTTGACTCGATGGCAGGGGTTGAGTGGAATGCAAGACAGAGTGAAAAGTGGTTCAGTTGAACTCTAAAACCATTGCGGTTGGGGTTAAATCGATGTGAGCTTCAGTGAGATAATCGATATGATTTTAGGTTGAACAAAGCAAACAGAACACAATAATCCAATAGATCAACATGGTTTCGAGAACCGAATCAACTCGCTCTATTTTCTCGAGTGGGAGACATTGATGGTTCGACTCGATGTGGTGCACGAGTAACCAATATTTTATACTGCTGAAAGAACCCAACTCAACTCGGTGGGGACTTGATGAGTAGGTCGAATTGGCTTCAAGATTCTCAAATTTATGCACTCAACACTCTCAGCTTGATAGATCTGCCTCTTCTTGGGCGAGTTAAGAAATATGTACCCTGAAAATGGAGTGAGATTGGTCCACAAACTCGATAGATTGGAAGTGGAAGCGGTTCGACTTGATTGTTTGCTCCATCTAAAAGTGGTGGTGGATTGTTTTGCTCGGTGGTGCTGCTCAAGTTTAGCTAGAAAATTCTGCAAAAGAGACAAAAAACTTCACCAAGAACAAGAGAAGATGCAATGAATGAAAGAGATAAGTTTAGTTCCTTTTCCGTGTGTGGAGAGAGTGAGAGCTACGAATGATGTTTTAAAAGAAAAGGTAAGTGCAAGCCAGCTAGTCGAGTTGTCCCTTACGGTTTTCTAATGTTTGCATGTGAAGTGGGGGAGCCAAAAAAACATCAACTCAAACTCAATTACTTCTCATTTTTAAAATGTGTAGGGCCATTTCTATCAGCTTACTAGCTCCATGTGACTCACTCAGACTCTTGCATTATCAAAAAACGAGACAAGAAGTGAAAGGGATCCAATGATTATCAAATCAGACCATTTGAATACCAATACTAGCTAAAACATGTGCCCCCCTTTTTATATTTCAATTCCTACTCGTGGTAATACCACAAATCATAAATATCCAAAGATACCAAATGGAGAACTCCAGAATACTGCCACTAGTCATATTAAGGATACTATGAGAATCTGATGGATATTGTTGTGAATCTGTTTTCTGATCAGCTCACTTGTCACTCGATGCAGGTGCTCGAGTCATTTACGAATTGTTTTAAGATGTGGTAAAAAAATTTGTGGCATGACTCATTGGGTTCAAAATTTCCCAATTACTGTCCAAACCTCTAATTCAAACAACATCACCCCTCAAACGACTCCTCATATTCCTGAAATTCATAAGCAAAATCGAAGGAACAAAAGAAAATTCCTAAAAATTTAATTAAGATATTTACAAGGATACCATGAGATTTCCTCCCAAGTGAGCTTATTTAAAGTCATTGAGATTGATTTTTCACGTCCATCAGAGGTAAGTGGTTCATCGAGATAAACATATATTCTCTTCAGAATAGTATCATCAGCTAGATAAGACTTTAGCTTTTGCCCATTGACACCAAAGTCTTCACCATTTTTGTTGATCAGTGTTACAGCTTAATATGGCAAGACTTCCTTAACTTCAAATGGACCAGACCATCTTAACTTCAACTTTCAAGGAAACAACTTAAGTCTCGAGTTGAATAGAAGCACTTGATCACCAGCTGTGATTCTTTTGGAGGCAATCTTCTTATCATGGAATGTTTTAGTTCTTTCCTTGTAAACCTTGGAGCTCTAATAAGCTTCAAGTGTAGATCACCTCTAACTCATGTAAGTCAATAACCCTCTTCTCTTGAGCAGTCTTCAGATCGAAATTCAGAAACTTTGTTGGCCAAATCGCCTTGTATTCAATCTTGACAGGGAGGTGACACGACTTGTTTTCAACACCTAAAATGGAATTCTTCCAATGGGGGTCTTGTGAGCTGTTCTATATGTCCATAATGTATCATCGAGTTTAACATCCCAATCTCTCTTCACTGCACCAAAATTGCTTGAAAGTATTGCCTAAATTTGTTTATTTGAAACTTCCACATGACCACTGGTTTGTGGGTGATAAGGTGTAGCCACCTTATGCTTAACTTCATACTTTCTCAATAGATTCTCAAACAGCTTGTTGATGAAATGAGAGCCTCCATCACTAATTACGACACTTGATGTAATGCCCTGACCGCTGCCTTAATGGGCTCCACATCTTCTTCCAGTCTGTGGGCCCACCTTATCGGCCTGATAGTCGGTAAGCTATGTCCAGGAATTTTAAAGATTTGTTACCGGTCCTACAAATCACCACATGATCTTTCCCCATGTTTTGTCCTCACTCAGACAGTTCCGAAAATCACTTCCCGGAAAGTCACCCATCCTTCAACTACTCCAGCTTAACCACGCTTAACCTTGGAATTCTTTCTGGACAAGTGACCGAAAAGATAAGTGTACTTGGTGACATAGGTAGCCAAATCAATTCTTTTAAACCTCTCTGCATGCACCACCACATATCATATTTCTTGAAACCAGAGTGTTACACTCGAAGCTTCGAATCTAGGAAAAATGATGCTCTTGAATAGTTTCAGCACCACTTTAGCATCATTCGTTGGGCATGCTATTGCCTCAACCCACTTGGAGACATAATCAACTGCTACTAGGATGTAGTTGTTGCCATGTCATGGTGGATTGAATGGCCCCATGAAGTCTATCCCCTAGCAGTCAAACACCTCAATCTCACGAATCAAATTCTTGGTATTTCATTCCTCTTGCTGATGTTGCCTATCCTTTGACAATGATCACACTTAGAGATGAATGCATGAGAATCTCTAAACATAGTGGGCCACCATAAATTTGGTTCCAAAACTTTGTGAACAATCTTGAATGTGGCAAAGTGTCCACCGTATGGTGACCCCTCACAGTGCTCTAAAACGCCGTGAAGTTCTTCCTCTGTAATGCACCTTCTTAACAAACCATCAGATCCTTTTATAAAGATAAGGCTCATCCCAAAAGTAGTGGTTCACATCTCTAAAGAATCCTTTCTTTAAGAGGAATCCAGACTCTTAGGCACTTCACCAACAACAAGGTAGTTGACCAAATCTGCATACCAGGACAATGTAGCTCCAACTAGCTTGTTTTTGACTTGGAAACAGCTCTCCACTGTTGTAAAGGTCATGAGTTGCTCTGATACACGCCTCAAGGTGTTTCTCTAAGGTTGTTGGGAATGGATCTTAATCAAAGGGAACCGTGTGTACTTCCTTTGATAAGAAGATTATGTGCGGCGGAAGTAGGTGGATTGACGAGTGATCCACAAGAAGAATGGTAGGCTTCTTGATACACTCGAACACACTCTCAATCAAAGGGAATCCTTTCAAGATCTCTTATGTGGTTTAAACCTTTAGACAAGCGGCTAACCTCTCTAACGGCTAGGTTTTCTTGTAGAAGAAAGTTTGATCTTTTATTGATAATCAAAGTTGAAAATTACACGGCTGCAAGGGGACCTTATACAAGGGTCCTATCAGCTAGGCCTAAGGCCGACTCAACTCAAAACAAAGCAAATAAAAGATGGATCGCAGCCCATTAACAAGCAAACAAGAAACAAATGTAAAACAACTAACTAGAGTTCGGTTGTGGCCTTTCTTCACAAGTTGAAGCCTTGGCCCACTTTATTAAACGAAAATAAAAGCCTATGGACTCTAAGACTCTCTAGTCTAAGGTGTTGGAGCCATTGGGCTTGGTGGACCTGCAAACACATTCAAATTAAACACAAAACATACCTTGTTGGACCGAATGAAAGGCCAAGCCTTGTTGGTTGCTTCCAGCTCAAGTCTTGACGGTTCTTGGCCCTCTTGATCAGCTTCTTGAATGTCTTGAATGTCTTGGTTCTCCTCTTGACGTGTGGCTTGGTCTTGGCATGTGTTGTTGGCCTTCTCCGCACTTCTTGAAAAGACTTCAATATGGCTCTTGTCGATCTTTGTGCGGTCTGGTGAAGGAGCATCATCTTCTTTGCTCAAGATGTCAGCTACAACTTCTCCTAGTTGCTCTATAAGCTTGCATGCTCTAGCTCTGGTCATTGGTCTACTTGGTTCAACTGGCCTGATGTCCTCATCATTCCCTCCCTCTTGAAGAGGCTCCATCATGGGTGCATCGTCATTGTCTACATGGAAAGGAAAGACATCAGCAACATTAACACTTGAAGAAATATTGACTCACCTGGCAGCTCCAAGCGGTATGCATTGTCGTTGATCCGTTCTAGCACTCGGAATGGTCCATCACCGCGTGGCGAGAGCTTGGACTTGCCCTTGTTTGGAACCGCTCCGGACGCATGTGTACCCAAACCCAATCTCCCGGTTTGAATGTCACAGCCTTGCGTCTCTTGTCCTCTCTTTGCTTGATTGCTTCAGCCTTCTTCTCCAAATTCTCCTTCACCTTGAGATGTAGCTTGCGGATCAGCTCAGATTTGGCACTTGCATCCTTGTCAAGGTAATGGCGTGGAGGAAGTGGTGTAAAGTCACATGGGTATCAAAGGATTGAAACCATACACTACTTCAAACGGTGAAAACTTAGAAGAAGAATGGTTAGCTCGGTTATAAGCAAATTCAACCATAGGTAAACAAGAATGCCAATTGTTTAAGTTCTTACCAATCGTAGCTCTAAGTAAGGTACCTTGAGTACAGTTTACCACTTCAGTTTGGCCGTCGGTCTGAGGATGGCAAGTGGTTGAAAAGAGAAATTTGGTGCCTAGTTTTCGCCACAAAGTCCTCCAAAAGTGGCTCATGAATTTGGCATCTTGATCGGAGACAATGGTCTTTGAAACTCCATGTAAACGCACCACTTCTTTGACAAAAAGGTCAGCTATTTGTGATGCATCATTTGTCTTGTCACAAGGTATGAAGTGAGTCATCTTTGAGAAACAATCCACTACAACGAAGATTGAATCCTTGTACTTGATCTTTGGCAAACCTAACACAAAGTCCATAGAAATATCCTCCCAAGGAGCACTAGGAATAGGTAAAGGAAGATAAAGACCATGCACATGAGACGTAGCTTTGATGCACAGCCGTTCCATATCTCTCCTTAGGTGCGGCCAAAAGAAATGCTCAGTCAACATGGCTAGAGTCTTGTCAACACCAAAGTGTCCTATACGTCCTACACCATGCGCTTCTCTAAGTATCAAGTCCCTCATTGATCCTTGTAGTATGCACAACCTCTTTTCCCGAAACAAGTACCCTTCATGGATGTAATATGACCCAAAAGCTCCTTTGTTGCAAGCTTGATAAATGTCTTCAAAGTCTGGGTCCTCATTGTAGTTGTTCTTGATGAACTCAAATCCTAAAACCTTGGCGTCCATGATGGTGATGAGGTTGTGCCGTCTAGATAAAGCATCTGCAACTACATTCTCCTTTCCCTTCTTATACTTTATCACGTAGGAAAATGTCTCCACGAATTCTAACCACCTTGCATGCCTCTTTTTCAGATTGGTCTGATCTTTCAAAAGCTTTAATGTCTATGATCGGTGTGACCACAAACTCTTTGAATAGTAGATAGTGTTTCCAAACTTCTAAGGCTCGAACCAATGCATATAACTCCTTGTCGTATGTTGGGTAGTTGAGAGTGGCTCCACTTAGCATCTCACTGAAGTAAGCTATAAGTCTTTTGTCTTGAGTCAATACAGCTCCAATTCCCAACCCAGAAGCATCACACTCCACTTCAAATGTCTTCTTAAAATTTGGCAAAACCAAAACCAGAGCCTTGGTGAGGCATGACTTAAGCTCGGAGAAGACTCTCTCTTGTGCTTCTCCCCATTTGAATGGAACATCCTTCTTGATCACGGCTG
>OVBA01004481.1:0-23395 GCA_900406435.1 Lepidium aucheri | reverse complement strand
AAACAACCATACTATCTCGATTAAGACATTTGTACAAGAAAACTTACTTGTAAATTCTTCCACTGTTTCTTTTTCGTTTTTCCAAATCACTTTCTGTTGATCTGCAATCAAATAAATGTAGGTTTTAAGGTTGTGTAGATGAATAAGTGATTTTAAAATGAAACTATGCCTACAGTTGTAAACTATGGAATGATATGTTGAGTAAACCTTGTTGGTATGATGACACAATTATATTTACACATAAGCTTTGAAGCACATCTGTATGAATTGATATAGCGATGAACACATTAATATGAAGAATCACTAAACCTATTCACTGAACTTAGACACATCATCTTTGATGAGATGACTTAGGATATCCTTAAGATGTCATGACTATGTTGTTATTTTTATTACGTAGCTGTTTTATTTTGGCAGTTTAATATATACATAAGTGACTAATAATTTTTTTTTGGGAATAAATAATATTATCGTTTACATTACTTTACTACTATGGGATTTAATATACGTAATTTTCAAAATATGACAGTTAACTGCTGATAGATTTTCCCCCTAAAAGTTTCAGGATCGAAAAAATTTAAATTTTCCATCAAACAGAAACCTTAAAAAGGCATTTGAGCACACTTAGAAGTACAGTTATTTTTATAGCTTGTGGATTTTATGAAACATAGTAACTTCTGTGCATAAGTAACATACCTCCACCTGTGTAACCACATCTGCTTCGTTCTCTCTGATAAGGTAAATCTCTGAATCTGTAAATGATTAAACTTATCAGTTTACAGAAAGGACATTACCATGTTAATTATTTAATACATTTTAGACTTTTATTTGGAAACTATGTAATATAAAGTTCCTACTTATGAACTACAACCTTTACTTTGTGAATCCCCAGCTGCTTACATTTTCGATGGATTACGACCTTGATTCAGAGGACTCTGAAAATGGCATTTCTAACATAGGTATTAAACAAGAGTTAAAACACATTATCTTTATAGTTTATTCTGGTAATAGAAAAAAAATATGAATGTTGTGTAACTGTTAATTTTTAATTGTAGAAACAATTAAATGTGATGATGATCTGGAATATGACTGTTCAACACAAGATGAAGCATCAGATCTTTCAGACACTGATGAATTAGGGAAAGAACAACAATCAAATGTTGGAGAAGAACAGTTAGCAGAGGCTAGCATCAGAACTGATATCTTAATGGCGATAGACAAAGCTGTTACTACTATATTTGGCCCTAATGAAAAAGATAAGTGTTCGAAATATAAACCTTCTTTGTCCAAAACAAAGAAGCGAAAGCGTGGAGACGAATTTAAAGGTTACTATTTTACTTACAAAGTTTCTTGATGTGATGTTTTATTTTAGATGTAATAACGTATCTGATTCATTGGCAGGTTATAATGACCATGGTGATCCAAATTACAGCTGTGAATTTTGTGGTGCTCTTTTTTGGTATGACCAACGCATCAACAAGAGGAAATGGGCAACCAAACCCACTTATTCTGGATGTTGTTTACAAGGCCAAGTTAAGCTACTTTCCTTAGAGATTCACAAGAATTATTGTGGGCTTTGGTAACCAATAATGATGAAATATCTAGACATTTTCGTGACAATATTAGAGCCTACAATATGTTTTTTGCTTTTACATCTATTGGAGGAAAGGCTGATAGATCACTTAAGAGAGGTCGGGGGCCACAAATGTTTGGTTTGTAAGGACAAAACTACCATCTTATGGGTTCTTTGAAACGGAAACCAGGAGACTATGCAAAATACTCCTAGATGTATATTGTTGACACAGAAAATGAGATACAGAACCGACTGAATGTCATGAGGTTAGGGAATCTATAATTGTTTTATCTTTTACTGCCTTTAAGTGATGGATATCAAATATTAATTTTTTGAGTTTTTTATACAGCAAAGGGAAAGTTGATTCTAAGACAAAACCCAGAAATAAATTCAAGGCTGAAATTATTGAGATGATCATAAAGCTTTTGGATGAGCTTAATCCACATGTTAAAGCATTTAGATGTGCTCGAGACAGGTTCAATATCGATGAAGGTGAACGATTGCACATGAGGATCATTTCAAAAAGAGAAAAAGATGGTAGAAACCAACCGCTTCCGAATGTGCTGCCATAATTCCCAGTGATTTTGTTGAGAATATGCAAAGGTGTGATATTGTTCTCGAGAAAGTGTCGGGAAAGTTGAAAAGGATAAGTGAATTACATCCATCGTATTTGGCTTTTCAATATCCTATTGTACTCATACATGGAGAAGATGGATTCAGGCCTGGGATTCAAAAGGGTAAAACGGCTAACAAGGGGAAGAAGACTAATCTAAACATTAGTATGAGACAATGGTTTGCTTACAGAATTCAGGAAAGGGCAATTGAGAAGAACATACTCCTCAGATCTAAGTATTTGTTCCAACAATTTGTTGTAGATGGTTACACTATTATAGAGTCTAACCGACTTAAATATGTTGCAAAAAACCAAATAAAGTTGAGGAGTACCACCATTGAAAGAGTAAAGGAAGCTAAATCTTCTGGCAGTTCAAATATGAGCAATCATGGAAAAAGTGTTGCAATTCCAAAATCTTTTATTGGAGGTCCAAGATATATGAGGTAAAATTATTTGGATGCTATGGCTACATGTAAGGGCTTTGGTTATCCTGATTTATTCATTACTTTCACATGTAATCCTAAGTGGCCGGAAATAACGAGGTTTGTAGAGGAACGAAACTTGAAACCTGATGACAGACCTGACATAATCTCAAAGATGTTCAAGATAAAGCTTGACATTTTACTGGATGATTTGACTAAGAAGCAACTGTTTGGGAAGACCGTTTCTGGTACTTTTTATACAAGCTTTATTCGTTTTTAGTTATTTAGTTCTTATATTTACTTTTATATACTTACAGATTGATTAACTTTTCCAACAGCGATGTACACCGTCGAGTTTCAAAAGAGAGGTTTACCAAATGCACATATACTGTTATTCATGGCGACAGGACACAAGATGTTAACCACCGATCACGTTGATAATAGTATATCAGCAAAGATCCCAGATAAAGTTAAGGAACCAGAATTATATGATGTTATTCAAGATTGCATGATTCATGGTCCATGTGGTCGTGTTAATCCAAATTCACCGTGTATGGTTGAAGGAAAGTGCACAAAGTTTTTCCCTAAGCAATATTCAGACCATTCAACGGTGGATAATAAGGGGTTTCCTGTGTATCAAAGAAGGGATATGGGCATGTTTGTTGAGAAAATGGGTTTTAAATGTGACAATCGCTACATTATTCCGTACAACAAGGTGTTATCATTGCGGTATCATGCTCACATTAATGTTGAATGGTGTAATCAATCCGGATCAATCAAATACTTATTCAAGTATGTGACTAAGGTACCTGATCGTGTTACTGTCGCTTTTGAACCGACCGGTGCTCATTTTCATACTAATCAAATGATAGTTTCCGTTAAGAGAAATGAAGTTAAGCACTGGTTTGATTGCAGGTTTGTATACTTTATCTGTTGTTCTAAAACAGTCAATTACTTCTATTTAATCCGTTATCCTATTTTTTGCTAAATACACCTGTTTTGAGTGTATTTTTAAATTCAACCACACTTTCTCCCTTTTGACATAATATATGGTGACATTATGTCAATGCCTAAGGCATAACACAATTGGTTTTTGATTTTTTTTTTCAAAAGGTATGTTTGTGCATGCGAAGCTGTGTGGAGAATTTTTGGTAATGATATTCACTTTCGATCTACTCCTGTCATTAAATTGTTTTTTCATGAAGAAGGCAAGCAACCTGTTTACTACAAAGAAGATGAAACAACTGATGTTGTAATTGGTAAATACGAAGAAGGAAGAACACAATTTTTGGCTTGGTTTGAGCTAAACAAGACTGATGCGAAGGCTACATCACTTTTATATGAGGAGATACCCAATTTTTATACATGGGATCAGAAGAGTAAGGTGTTTAAAAGAAGACAAAAAACAAACCGTTTTGCAGTTGGACGTATCAACTATATTCCAAAGAAGATTGAAGAAGCATATTATCGGAGAATGTTGTTGGGACATAAAAGAGGTCCTACGAGTTTCAAAGAGTTGAAAACAGTTAACAGTGATGTTCATGACACCTACAGGGGTGCATGTTTCGCATTGGGGCTTCTAGATGATGATAGAGAGTACATTGCGACTATTGAGGAAGCAAGTTTAATGTCATCCGCTCAAAATACCAGAAGGTTGTTCGTGAATTTGCTTACATCAGATTCTTTAACCAAGCCTGAAGATGTTTGGGATAGGACATGGATGTTTTTATCCAATGATATCACTTACAAGCTACGAAAAGAGAAGAATAATCCAGGTATTGAAGATTTCAAAGTTCCAAGCGGCGACTATATAATTTGTTATATGTGAACATGTGTTATAACAACTTAAAATATGTGTACAGGTTTAGAGTTAAGTGATGCAGAAAAAAAGAAGTACACTCTTCAAGAACTAGAAAAACTGCTTGCAAGTCATGGAACCTCACTTGATCGATATCCAACAATGCCACAGTTAGCTGTTACTGAAGATGATTGCGTAAATCAGTTAATAGTTTACGAGAGAAAGTACAACCAAGCTGAACTACAGAGGTATCTTGAAGAATGGTTACCAAAGGCTACAGTAGAACAAAGAAAGATTTATGATGAAATTCTAGATGATGTTATAAATGACAGAGGTGGATTTTTTTTGTTTCTGGTTTTGGTGGAACCGGAAAGACATTTTTATGGAAGCTCCTATCAGTTGCTATACGATCAAGAGGTGATATTGTTCTAAATGTGGCATCAAGTGGAATAGCTGCCTTGCTTTTAGATGGTGGAAGAACTGCTCACTCTAGATTTAGTATTCCAATTAATGTTGATGAGTCTAGCACATGTTCCTTCACAAGAGATTCTGATATAGGAGATTTGGTTAATGAAACTAAGCTAACCATTTGGGATGAGGCTCCAATGACTAGCAAGTATTGTTTTGAAGCGTTTGACAGAAGTCTCAAAGATATAGTTAGAAATTCGGATAAACAGAATAAACATTTTGGTGGTAAAGTTGTTGTTCTCGGTGGTGACTTCAGACAAATTTTGCATGTTGTGAGTGGTGGAGGAAGACAAGAAACTGTGTTCTCTACTATCAATTCATCGTATTTATGGGAAGACTGTCAAGTTTTGGAGCTAAGTAAGAACATGAGGTTATTGGCAGATATTAGTGATCACGAGAAACAAGAAATAGAGGCGTTCTCCGATTGGCTTCTAGCTGTAGGCGATGGGAGACTTGCAACACCAAATGATGGTGTTTCTGATATTGACATTCCGGAAGAGCTTCTAATTGATAAGGTTTCAGATCCGATTGAGTCAATAATTGAAGTTTTTTACGGTATTGGTATTTTGGAAAATCAGTCACCACAATGATTTAAGGAGAGGGCAATTCTGTGTCCTAAACATGATGATGTTAATACCATCAACAACTTGCTTCTTGATAGATTAAATGGTTAGTTTTATATGAATCTTAATTACTCTATCAGTTTTCACTGAGTTTCTAACTGTAATCTTAACTCACGTGCATTACATATTATTTATTCTAACTGCAGGTGAGGAGAGAACCTATCTGAGTAGTGATAGCATAGATCCTACTGATCATAAAGCACTGAATAATCCTGTATATTCTCCTGATTTTTTGAATAATGTCAGAGCTTCTGGTCTACCTAAAAGTTGGATGTCGTGTTATGTTGCTAAGAAATATTGATCCGAGTGGTGGTTTGTGCAATGGTACTAGGTTACAGATAACACATATGGCAGATCACGTTCTTGAAGCCAAAATTTTAACCGGGAATAAGATTGGGGAAAAAGTTCTAATACCACGAATTGTTACCTCTCCTTCGGATGCTAAAATTCAGTTCAAATTGAGGAGAAGACAGTTTCCACTTATGGTTTCATTTGCTATCACAATAAAAAAAAGTCAAGGATAAACTCTTAAACATGTTGGGATCTATTTGCCTAAACCTGTTTTTTCTCACGGACAGCTTTATGTTGTGTTATCTAGGGTTGATTCCAAGCGAGGTTTGAAGATTCTAATCACTGACAGTAGAGGAAAACCAGTGAGGAAGACAAGGAATGTTGTTTTCAAAGAGCTATTTAGAAATGTTTAGTAGATAATTCTATGATGTTGTTTAGTATTCTATATTTTCTTTTGTATCTATCATGCTAACACTTTTTATTATTTGAAATCAGTTAAGGTTTATGTTGTTTAATTATTATCACATTGTTATTTGAGTTTTTAATAGCTGGTAAATCTACATATGATTGAGTTATTTATAATATAAAACCATTACTGTGTACAATTTTGATGTTAACAATTTTGATCTTTTTGCAAACGCAAGCAAAAATTTGTGTTGAAATAGAGAGAACTAACCTTTTGTATTCCAGTCATGAACTTTGTAGTTCCATTGTTTAACTTCTAGCTTTCTGGCAATGTGTTATTATCTGGAGAGAGTAATATAAAATATATTAATTCTAATCAAATAAATTAGATATACGTCAAAGGAAATACATTAAGCTAAATATTGGAACTGTATTAGATGTCAACTGTTGAAATTGAGATAAGTGATTTGTAGTTTGTATCAAACTCCACAAAACAATATAAATACAGTTTGGAACAACGATGTTATAAAGAGATACGTAGGTTGTTAATATTTACTACGTTTAATAAAATTTGGTTTATATTTGGCGTTATACATACATGTGCTTAGTGATATTTTGTGTGATAATAATTACTTTGTTGAAAGGGGAAAGCATTATATCATTTACAAATTCAATCTAACACATTTCTATTACTATCCATGAATACCAAAACTCAAAGCAGTTTAAGCAAACTTTATGTGCTGAACATTTTGAATATACACAATCCGGTATGTCTGCTATTGGGAAATCATAGGTGTCGAAATAATTTCCTACACCCAGTGGTCCTATGTCGTCAATATTTTTCATAACATTATCTGCTAATGATACCACACCCTCAAGATGAAGATCCAACAGTAATATAGATAGTGCTTTCTTTCCTTCGGCGTACTTCCCACCACAAATGGCAAAGATGCCATATGTAAATTTTGCTGCAACTAACTCTTCTGCTGCAGATTTCATGAGGTTTAAACTAATTTCCGATGGCCCATCACTGACCAAAATTTGTAATCTTTCAAGGTATCTAGCTGTCGGGTTTTGTGCTAAAACGCATTTTTCAAAAAAAATTTGGTACAGCGAGTCTTCCGTTGCAAGCCATGGTTGTAATAGGAATTCATGTAGATTGGCTAGCTTTAAGCATTCTGTGTCAAGTGCTGTTTTTGCTCCTAATTTACCACTTGCTATAAAAGGACTAAGACCTCTAAACCCTTTTGCACCGACACGTTTGATGATTTCACGTAATACTTCATTTGGTAGAGAACCCATTTTGCAAGTATTGTTTATAAATTTTTAATTAAGTTCTTTAGTTTAACATTCACTGTAACATATTTATAGTTATTATGGAAACAGGTTGTTGCTCTTCACGATTTGTGAAAATACACGACATGAATAGTGGGTATTGTGTGGCAAATCATGGTCGTTTTTTTTTTGTAAATCTGTTTAAGGCAAAGTATCAAAAATTTGGGCTTTATAGTACAACTTACCTAAATGCCCAATTACATTATTGTAGACTAATCTATAAGCCCACATTTTGAACCTATTTTCTCACCCGCATGCTTGCGAAAATCTCGCAACTTGTGTTTCGGATGGGACTTTACACCTTTTTCTTTAACGTGTTTGAGTTTTCAAAACAGATTTTAATATCTGAACGTGCCAGTGAAAATCGGAATAATAAATATATTTTGTTTTGTCTATATCTAAACTACGGTGAACTGTTTTCTTCTATTCAGTAAGGACAAAAAATTCTATTCGTAAGTCATTAGGCCTTCCACTATGAACAGCTTCGCCACCACCGCCACAGAAACCCGAGGAGTCTAGAGAACCGGTGAAAGACGATCAAGTATCTCATTCTATCGATTTAGACAATCAAGTTACCGACATGCACAAAGATTTGGGGGCTTCTGTTCCTGGTGATGATTGTTCATCAGAGTCTTTAACTGTGTGGAATCCAAACACAGCTCTTATTCTGTTTGCAGAACCTAATCTACAAAAGATTCCGTCTTCAGATTTTGTTGACCTAATCCAAGAGCCAGACACATCAAATGAGACCATTCCTGATGTTGAGGAAACAATTTCGTCACGTCTCCGTAAACAGAAATGCCAGACATCAGGAAGAAAGCAAAAAAAGCTTAAAAAGCCAAAGGTCAAGATCCAGTCTTCTTCAACTTATGTCGCTAAATATACTTCTTGCAGAAATTCTTCTGATGTGGATGCACGGTACAAGGTATTACTTTTAATTTTGTTATTTTACTAGGCACCTATATTCTAATTTAGCTGTTTATATAGTTATTATTCTCTTTGGATATATAACATGCAGTGTGATTTCTGATTTACAAGTTCAGTGATATTATTTCTGTTTGTGGTTATATGTTCAGACTCTAATTTGGTTGAATCATGTCCGCTTAAGTTGAAATGTTTATTGGTTTGGTTACGTTAATGTTTATATATTTTTCTCATGTGTTGTACATGTGCTTTACTGTTTTATTTGATAACATTCGTATTATGTAGAGATATTTCTATAGTTCTGTTATTGTATTATGTTGTTACTGTTCATTTTCCTGTTTCAGTTATTGCTTTCGAAAAATCACATTGATGAGGTATCAAGTACTGAAACAAATGACAAAACCGTTGAGAAATGGATAACTGAAGCTGGTTTGATATCGAGCGTTTCTCTTCCCAAATGCTTTGAACGAGAATTGGTTCTAGAATTCTGGGCAAATTTGCCATCTGTTTCATCGAAGATTAATGTTGTCCATGTTTTTGTCAGAGGATTCAAGTATGAGTTTTCTCCAGAGAAGTTAAATGAACTCTTTGCCCTGCCTAATGTAAGTGAAATTGAAGAGAAGGATATGTTGGGTGACGTTGATGAAAGTGTTTTGGCATTGATGTTTTCTAATGAAGCTAAAGATCAACTAAAGGACATGACACCTGCAGAAGATTTCTCTCCAGCACAAAGGGAATTATTCAGGTTCTGTTGTAAGAATTGGATGCCTACGTTGAATGAGGCCTATGTTCAACCAAAGCGTGTCCTTCTCATGTATCAGATTATCAACAAGCTGAAATTCAACCTTGGAAGAATAATTTACCGTCACATCATGCATCGATCTAATACATTGGAGTCTAAGTTCTATTTGCCTCACATTGGTTTGATCTACAGTCTAATGAAATCTCAAAACCCTATGGTGTGGATGCATCAGTTGCAAGGCCATTGAGTGGTCAATCAAAAAGTTTTTTTAAGTCTTCTAAATCATTTGCAGGGCCTTCTAAGAAAAAAAAATGAAAGCAGGTCCTTCAAACTCGGGTAATGCAACTGCTAAACTTGCGAGGTACAAGAAGTTTGTTGATCAGCTGTCTACTCTAATTCAGACTTTTAAGACTTCAGGTTTGTCGTTAACATTTGCTGTTTGCTTCTCTATATTCGTTTTATTACTACACTAACAGATTTTATCAATTAGGTGAAACTTTTGCATCTGATGATGAAGCGTAAGATTGGATTGTGCTCGAGTGTGGTGATTTAATTACCATCATCTATCGTTTTTTTTTCAAGTATGTTTCATTCATATGAAAACTAAGTAAACAATGCTTTCATTTTGTTTGTACTACTCTATGGAATTAAACCAGTATCTCTCAATATTTCCTATGTTATTTATGTGTTTTGGGTACATTCTTCCAGTTTGCAATTATAATTCTAGGCCTTTTTATGTTATATATATATATATATATATATTGAGTACATGTTATTTATCATAAGTAATACTAATAGAGAAAAGAAGGGAAATATCGATTCAACGGAATTTAATTTTGATCTATCTCAGGTTAATTAGGTGAAATGTTCATACGAGAATATAGAGTAGTAATATGTCTATTGTCCTTTATTTGTGTTAACTTATTTCTGTGTAATATGTTCCCATGTTTTTTCTTTGGGTTCTGTTTACTTCTACTTCGGTTTGTGTCAATGCAATTATGTTCTCTTTAGTTTGTTAAATCAATGTCTTTATTTGTTATTCCATCTATATGTTATAATGTATAATTTTAACATACTATAATATAATGTGTTTCTTAATCTTAATGCATAAAATCAAATCTATTCTTGAATGCATGAAATTTATTGTTGTATCCTATTCTAAATACTAAAAAAGATGTAAAGGAATACTTACCGTTTATAGTTTTGGTCTTCATTATTTTTTTCCCGACATGCTTTTCCTTTTTCTTATTCTTTGACAACGTAATTTAATCTGTTAATAACAAGATTAAAATGTTAGATTTGTATGCATAGATAGAAAATATTCTTATTAACACATAGTTAAGAGTTATAACCTTTACTCTTTTACATCTTTTGTACTGTTATTAGATTGTTTCCTTTTTAATCGTATCCAGACAACAAAGTTTCTGCAAACATATAGAAAATGTGTTAGTGTTTGGTAAACCAGTTCAGTATTCATGAACAGTTTGTTAAACGAGAACACTAATTCAAATGAAAATCTCAACTACCATATGTTTTGGAATTAGATACAGGGAAATTAAATTGACTTATCTTTTTGTTTTTCTTTCCTTCGATTGTCATAGCTTTATCATAATTGAGAAGTTTTACTTATTGAGTTTGAAATTTTCCAATCTGCAAAGATGACCTGACCAGTATGAGATCACCCACAATATGTAAGGAGACATTATTTATTGAGATATAAGGTTAGTAGTGAGTCATATACCTCTCATGTAACTCAATTTGTGTTGTACTGAATCCAATTCCAGATTAACTATATTAATTGAACTCTCTAACTTTTCTCCTGTTTGTCTTCATATCTCCATTTGATCGAAAATGTAACCTCAGAGAATACACAAAAACAAAGTGATTATTAGCAAGTTAATTGAACAATCTTATTTAAAACATGAAATTTTATATAAAATAAGTAGCCTTAAAGGCATTACGTTTACTGTGTTTGCTTTTGTTGCTGGGTTCCTTCTAGATGCTCTTTGTTGTTTCAATTACATCATCGCCGTCTGGAAAATATATCGGAACAGGAAACAAAACCGTATAAAAATTGAATACAAATCAACAAAATCTAAGCGTGTATGACACATAAATTCAAATCAGGATCAACCGGATTTTTTTCGGGAGGGAAGATATGGAAATCGAGAAGGACGATTTAAAAATACGTGACGGCGATATAGACTGATTTTACTCACCGATGATTAGGTTTGAAATGTTGGCTTTGGTTGAGATTTTTTGTCGATATCTTCGCATCTTTATTCGTTGGATGAACTTGCTTCTCTGTTTCTTTGATTTCTTCGTCGCCGGATTTTTCATGCGGTTGTTTTTGTGGTCGGAATCTCATTTTTTGCGTGAAGGTTCTGCAGAGGTGAATTTTTTTTCTGTATCAAATGATGTCTCACCGACATTTGGTGATGGTGAGTGAGTATTGGGCCGGTTTGATGATGGTGAGTGAGTAATGGGCCGGGTTAATTTTTTCATTTGTTAAAATTAGATTGACAAATGGGCTAAGTAAACAAGTTGATTAATAATGATTCATAAGAGGCCTATTAAGATTTAAATTTGGATCCATAATTGTACTTCATCCAACCCACAAATAATCTGATTTATGACTTTTTTTAAAATAATCAAATTTAATATTTAAGTTTATATATATGTTTTTTCTCACAAAATATGATATGAGTTAACCACAATATATTTAGTTTACCCCTTTTACTAACTTGAAATATTTTTTTTAAGATATATATTGTTTTCTCTCATAAACTATATAAGTTGTGAAAATAAGTACATAAGTACAAACCATACAAACATAATGCAAATATATACAACTTTACATGACTAATTCAAATACGTAAATGGAATATGTCTTCTACTAAATATTCAATATCCATTTCATATAATCAGTGCAATATAAAGCTATTTATTTTTTATAAAGACAGATAATAACTCGCGCTTCATCTGTGAGAATTATGATTTTTTTTTGGGTTTAATAATCAAATTTATGATTTAACTTTATATATGTGGTTTTTCTCACAATATATGATATATGATTTAACCACAATATATTTAGTTTACCCCTTTCAGTATAATATATGATTTATGATTTAAATTCTCATAAATTTATCACTCTACAATACCCTTCATAGTACTAATTTCATAACTAACCATGAATGTTCACTACAAAAAATAAGGCGTGTTACATCATTTATTTTAATTTTTTTGCATCAGTTTTTAATTGATACAATCAATATTTACATCACTTACAAAAATGGCTCTGAAAGTAGTGATGCAAATAGTTAGTGTCAATTTAAACAATTGATGCAACTATTTTCATCATTTACTAATAATTGATACTAACTTGTGTCACTTGTAAAATTAATGTTAAAATTCGTTTCATTTATTATAAATGATGTTAAAATTTGTTTCATTTATTATAAATGATGTTAATATTTATATCATTTACAAAAATTGATGTTAACTTTGTGTCATTTGTAAAAGATGATATTAAATTTTTAATCACTTATTATAAATGATGTTAATATTTATATCATTTATGATAATTGATTTTAACTTTGTATCACTTGTAAAAATGACAATATATATAAAACGTTTTTTACTTATTTTAAATTAAACTATAATTTATAATATTTAATTATCGCTATTTTATGACCAAATATTTTGATTAGGTTCAGAATATTAAAATAAATATTATAATATCATCAAGAATATAAATAAAATATAATTTAAATCCAAATTTAAAATTTGATCACGAAATTTATATATAATAAAAAATCTAGAAGCATTCATTGTAAATTAAAATTACAATACTAATAGTTTAACACAAAACACTACAGTATAATTAATATTAGGTTGTTGAACCAAATTAAGAAGTTGAAAGAATATATTCTTGAAAGACTGGAGTTTTTTCACCATTTTTTTGACTTTAAGATTCACAGTATGCAACTCTTCTTTGCTTGTCAAACTACAACTATTGACGTTGAAAGAAAAAAGTATGAAAACGATATTATTTGGTAGCTTCAATCTCCTGAAACAACAAAAAACAAATTTTAAAGTATATGTTTGTTGAAAATAAATTGGTTCTTATTGAATTATACTTGAATTACCTTGTAAAAAACTACAAAAGATTAAGACTTAATAGTAAGCATATACTCTAAAACTCATTATGACTAAATAGTTATAACTCTAATTTTTGAACAACTTGAAAACAAAGAAATTCACTAATTAAAAAAAAAGAGACAAAAATTACTTACCTCGTGGGTTGAGGAGAGAAGGAGAGGAATATTTAAAGAAATCAAATTAGGTCAATAAGTTTAAAGGATATTAAGTAAGCTAATATATAAAGGGCTTATCCAACTAGATTAATAATTTTATTTATAAATTATTTATTTTTTTAAAGATGATAATATGCTATTTTGAATAATTATAACTGTTTTACTGCTTCTTATTGAATCTTTAATAAAGATCTACAGATAAATCCTAGATTTTTTTTTATTATGCATCAATCTTAATCATGTAATTTAGATCTTATCAAGAGTCTCTAAGAATATTTATTATTATTTTTAAAATAGAAGACTTACGTTTATTGTAGATTTAGATTTTATATTTTTTATATAGCTAATTATTTTCTATAACTGTTGTCTATAATTCAATTTTTGAGTACTTTTGACCACATATAAACTTTTTAAAAAATCTGAAGAAATGTTTATGAACAATCGACCAGAAAAAAAGTGAGGGGAGATTTGTTATTGTATTACCCATTGAAAATTTTAGTTAAAAACTCAATGAAAATTTTGTCAAAAGTATACCAATTCCTTATTTTAAGGTAGTTATACATAATAATGGACACAAATTTATACAAAACATTGTATGTGGAATTCAAAATAGGATAGATCTAAACAAAACATTTTATGTGGAACTTGACCAAATTCATAAATAGAAGAATTGATTTTAGTATTCTGAAGAATTTATTAGCCTAATGATTTTTATATTAGATTTTGTTAATATAAGTTTTATTTTATTTTAATTTTGATTTATAAAACTTATTTATTGTGTAATTAAAATTTATGTAAGGTTATTAAGTTTAATTTATAATGATTTATAATTATAATAAATTAAGATTAAATCTAATGTGTGATTTTGTAAGTATATGTTTTGTTCCCAATTAAACATAGTACTAATTTGTATCAAGGATTTGCTTGCCAATTAAGCTTTATAGGCTCAAATTAATTTGTATAACGTGTGTTTGTTAAGACTCTTTTTTTGTTTATTTATTGTATATTAATTATACTAATTTGGATAATTTATATATATCAATTTCAAAACTGAAACCAAATGCAAGTGACCTTTAGTTTAGTGGCAGGAGTAAGTCTACTAAATGGCAGGCACACTTGCACTTCCCGGAATCGAGTCTCGCCGCCTGCATTATGCAGGAACTTGACTAATGGGCAGGCCAGTTGTGGCCTAATATTGTTGACAAAAAAAAAAACTGAAACCAAATTAACATCATTTTTTAATTGATGTTATAAATACTGATTAGATACATCATTTTTTAATTCATGTAAATTTGTATTTTACATCGGTTGTTTTATAAGTGATGTAAACCAACTTTAAATTGTATCATTTTTATTTTACTGATGCCAAAAATACAATAATAATGTCATTTGTTCTAAATGATGTTAAATTACATAAAATATGTTGTTTGTAAATAAATGATTCTATGTAGAATCATTTATTTAAATGATATAATATAAGTAATACTATATGCATGTTTTTTTGTAGTGGTTATATTAAGATATATATTGTTTTTCTCACAAACTATAAACGTTATGAAAATAACTACAGAAGTACAAACCATACAAACATAATGCAAATATACACAACTCTTCTACTAAATATTCAATATCCATATCATATAATCTGTAATATAAAACTATTTTTTTTATATAAAGGCAGATAATAATCCGCGCTTCAAGCGCGGGTACTATCCTAGTAATAACTTAAATTTGAACATGGTATAGTTTGATTTCATTGGAACGTGGTAATGTTAAATCTATTTGAGTTTAAAAAAATTCTCAATATTGGCGTATCAAATAAATACACTATAAAAAAATATAGCGAAAACCGACCACCAATTCCATCAATTTCCGTTGGAAAATGAATATTCAGACAGAAAATCGACAGGAAAGCGTTGTTGAAATAGTGTGGTCAGAAATACACAAATCCGTCAGTTTTGGTCGGTTTAATCGACGGAAACCAACAACATATTCCGACATATAATCACGTCGCTTGCCGTCGGTTTCAAGCCCAACGACAATAATATATATTCAATTTTTAAAAAAAAAATTAAATTAATTAAACAATTCAGTAAAAATATAATTGTTATTTTAAATAATTTGTTTTTAATAAATATATTTTTCATACATTATATATAACGATCATAAACTAAATCCCCAGATTCTAGGTCTCATTATCTGATGGAAAGATCGAGTAGCTTCGAACATCTGTATAAGTTGGAGCATCTGCATGAGTCCTCTCTTGCCTCTCTTGGTACGCACGTAGTAAGAACTGTGTCTGCTCCAGTGCTGTTCCATGCACTCGTGCTTTGCCTGGAGATCCACCAGCTCATGCCGCTCCTGTTGAATGAGTCCTATCCTCTGACTCAGTTCAACACCTGCTGGCAATCCATTGGCAGTGATAAGCTTATCGAGTCCTATCGTCGTCCCTTTCTGCAAGGAGTTTCCTACCAAAGAAAAAGAACTCTGGCTTCATACACAACGATGGTGGTAGATTATAGGATGTTACAATCACCGACCAAACTGAGTACTTTCTCCCGTGTTTCCCAAACAGATTAGAACCCATCTGTAGAAAACCCAAAATATACATTCCTTGGTTCATGGGCATAACTCAATGATATACTAATTGGAAATGTTTCCATGCCTTTGCGTCTGAAGGGTGGGTAATCTCACCAGCTGAATTATGTTCTGCATGTCATCTCATTGGGCCCGCTGTGCACTCTGACTGATATAACCTTTTAAGTCAGTCTCCTAATGACAAATACCACATCCTCTTGTATGGGACCCGAGTCCTCCCACATCCGTTTGAATCATCTCCCGAGAAGATCATGCAATTGTCTACACAAACATCTATCATCTGATAAGATAATCCAAGCCCGGAAACCAATTTCTAGGTTTTGTTGTACGATGTCGCATATGTGTTGTCAGCGGGAAGACATCTCTTGACGTGACCGGCGATTGTATCTACACAGCTCTGCAATAAATTGTAATTTGTTTTATATTCATCAATTCAGCTGCGATCGACTGTGGTGACACATCATCGCTGCAACCAAAATACAGTGGGTTCTTTGCTGCATCTAACCTACTGAAAAAAATTTATGCATCAACATTTGATTTTTCTCCCGTATTTCTAGCCTCAGTAAAAACTGGAACATCCTCCCTAAATGCATCGTTTTTCTACTTGAAATGTACCATCATTGTTTTCCAATGGGACTGTTGTTTCCACACCTAAACCAGTATTGGCAACATTAATATCTACTTCTTCATCTACCCAGTTACCTAATTCCTCACCTATACAAGCATTGCCTACTCCGCTATAACTACCGAAGTTAACACTCGAATCATCTTCTCCATGGAAATACCATATTTTTTAACTCGAGAAAAAAATTCTACAGTAAATATGACTCCAGACATTTTTGACAAGAATATATTTCATATTCTAGCATTTTATACACGAACAAAACATCTTACCCGCCTCGAGTAGTAGACTCTGATACGCCGCGAATGCCCATAAAATTATTCAACCTGGGAGTATACTATACGGTGAATTCTCCTGTTGCTTCATCGATACAAGGTCCATCCATCCAAGATCGAAAATTGAAGTTTGACATTATAATTTTTAAGGGGAGTAAAAGAGTGTGTGATAGAGAGAAATGAAAGTTGTAGAGATTTATAGAGAAAAACTTCCGACGGATTCTGATGGCCACAGACATCACCTAATTTTTGGTTACCACAGTACCGTCGTAAACAAAACGTGTGTATGTAACCACTTCCATCGGTTGCTGTCGATTATATCCGCTGAAAACCGACAGGCATTACTATAACCGACAGAAACCGACAGGTTCGAGAATATAATTTATTTTTATTATTATTTTTTAAAAATATTGTAGGAGTCGTCGGTTGTCGTCCATGATATATTATTTTCTTAAGTCTCAATGGTTTCCGTCGGTTACATAACCCGATAGAAACCGACGGAAGCAGTTATCAAAAATTAGATGTCGTCGGTTGCTGCCAGTTAATCTACGTCAATTTCCGTCGGTTAGAGTAATACTATCGGTTTCCATCGATTTTTTTATATTAATTTTTGTTGGTGTTTGTTTATTAGGTACTGTAGGTTTTTGTGAGTTGCATAACCTGATGATAATCATCAAAAATTTAAAAAATAATAACTAAAATTAACGGAAACTGACAGCTAATAAAAAATAATAATTTTAAAATTAACGGAAATCGACAACTAATAAAAATAATAAATTAAACCAACAACAATCAGTGTGTCATAATTTCTGGCCAGTTTTCGTCGGTTTTGTGATTGGTAATTTTTCATCAAATTGTTCGTTAGTTTTCGCTATATTATCTTCTAGTGGTACAGAGAAACCATATAGTTCTCGAAGTTTATTTTGATAAATTCATTTAGATGGCATTTGAACTAAAAGTACGTAAATGTTATAGGAGACAAATACCTAAAAGTGGGTTTGACCAAAGTTGAAATAAAAAAGGGACTTACCAAAGTTATAGACTTTTTCAGTAATTTTTTTTCTATACAAATTAGGAAACTCTTTGATCATTATAAATAATTTTTTAGTCAAGACAATTATCTCTTTAAGAAACTTTATACTACAGTTCAGAGCAATGGATTTTCTTATGGATTTTATTATATTTGAAAACCGTAAAAAATTTAGAATAACTGTAAAAATGGGAGAGACATTTAGAATAATTGTCAAAATTTAGAATCACGCTTTTGTTGGTGATTCTTGTAGATCCCTTTAAACTTTTGTAATTTTGATTACAAAACATCACTTTGCCTCAATTGAGAGAAACTCTTGGGATTGACTAGTGAATTTGGTACATGAAAAATTATGAAAATCAACAAAGAAAAATGTATTGCTTGCTTTTTAGCTGCTACTGTAGCTTCCGATGGTTGATATTTTTTCATCAAGACCTCATCTACGGATGACTTTCAAAAGTACATCTACTCATACAAAAAAGCTTTTTGGGTTAATTTAGTTTAACCAAACACTTAGCTCTGCAAATCATTCTAATCCAACTAGAACTATACCTACTGCTATGCAAGTTTTAATGCCTACTATTGATTTAAAATATTTAAAGGAAAGTTTATTAAACCAAGTGAGAGAAATATATGACATAAAATATCTTTGTAGTTTGGGAAGATGAAATCTGGAGACTAGTATGGCTGTTCAGAATTATGCAGCTTACATTTTTTCAATCTGCAGTTTTCTTCAGTTAGAGATGAAGCCACTTTTGACCAGTTTGTAATTGCTTTTAGTTAACTGGGTCTCCAACTAACCCTACCACATATATATTATCTCTTATGTTAGCACTTTTGATAGTTATTATCTTTACTGTAAATAATAGGCAATTGATGGTGTCATTCTGTGTATGTAAGAGCAATCTTTTTCTTCTTTTTTTACATTGCTACAGAGTTCTAACATTTTTTTAATATATTATTCCAATAGGATTGTAAAGTAGAAAACTGCAGACATATCACAGAGATATATGAGTATGAAACACTACACTTGATATAAAGAATTGGTGTCTTGTTCATCAGTATATGATGAAATGTCGTAACTCATTCTTCCTCACGTGATTCAGTCATGCTTTGTACCTGTAGATTCACATCATTTTCTGATCGTGATATCTCTTTCTTCTTATAATGAAAGTAACTACACCAAGACATATCATAGAGATGGAAACTAGGATTATCATGATCAATGAAAACATAACCAAATTTTTGAAATGAAGAAAACTGTTGCTGAGTTTTCAAAAGTTACCAGATTTTTATGATTATATGGGTAAAATAGCAAATCTAGTGCTAGTTTACCACAAGTTCATCATCGGTCTCTATCAAGAGCAACAACCCATGTGAGAATTGAGAAATTTAAGAATTAGGTTTGGAGATCTTCAATTAGACGACAGCAAATGAGTTCTGACTTTATTTCTAATTGACACTGATAACTAATGATTGGATTTCAGAATTCTCATCAAATATATGTGATTTGTGTTCAACGTAAAAAAACAACAGAATACATTAAAATCCAATACACCAAAATCCGTTCGAATTGTCGAATAACGGGAGATTATGTTGTATTCTAAATCTATTACTCAAATACATTGTTCAATAACACTGTATTTTATTATATTTGCTCAAATACATCGATGAATAACAAGGAATTCTACTTTAGATTTGGAATACATAAAATCCATTAAAATACAGTATTGAATAACCCCACCTCAAAGAAATAATAGGAATTAAGTACAAATAATGAAATTTATTTTAATTAGATAATAATATGTTGTAGGCTAAATATATGGGAGTAAATTATTTATATATTAAAAAAATTGGGTAGATTGGAATTCGAATTATATCAAGGGTGATTTGATTCAATAACAATAGAAGATTGCAAAATTAAGGATATGGCAATGATAAATTTTAATTAGGAAAGTAACAACATATGTTACCAAAAAACTCTTCAAAAACGTGATAAAAATATTGTTAGCAATCTTTCTAGGAGCTTTTTGGTAATATATGTCGTTATTTTCCTAATTAAAATTTATCATAGTCATATCCTTAATTTTGAAATTATTGATTGTTATGGAGTGAAATTTTCCCTATATTAGTCTACTTTCAACAACCATTCTACTTTTTTAGTTACTGATATGTAATATGATAAAAATAACTATGCATGGTAAGTTTCATCATGATCATTGATATGTAAGAGCTTAATAAAAAAATTCATTGTGTGGAAAGGTCAATTGGATTGCGGTGTATTTTTTTGATACTTACGATAGGAAAATTCTCCAACATCTATCTAGAGTAATGAAAACTTTCACTGATTAAAGAAAAAACATTTTATTTCCATTACAGGAGTTTCATATAGTATTAATTACACCATATATTGGCATCGTAATCCAATTGTACCAAAATCAAAACTTCTAAATGTGATTGCACCTAAAGTTCCCAATTTAACACACGTGTCAAACTCGTTGGAATCGAATGGTTTACTGTTCACCAATCAAACCATTAAATTGATTAATCCATTGATAACCATAATAAGCCCAAATAAGATCTGATTAGAGACCGTTTTTAGTGTTCAAACCCAGAAAAAAAAAAAGAAAAACAAATCAGAAACATTTCTCAGATTTCGAAGAACAAATTTTGGAAACCATTTCTCAGATTTCGAAGAACAAATTGTCGATCTGTTGGATTTAGATGATGGAGAATGAGTATGGATATCCGAATTTGTATGTTGTAGCTGTATATTATGCTAGAGCTGAAGCAAAAGAAGAAAGAGAAATTAAAGAAGACGAGCAGGAAAATTCCAGTATGAAGAGTATGAGATGATTAAACATGTGGTTGGGTTTAGAGATGAACCGTACTTTCGACACAATGTATATCAAGACAGTGATAAAAATGAACAAAGAGGAGGTTCTGGCCAATGACTCAAAGTTGGTTATCATGAAGCAGTCTTTTGTTGGTTTTATTTCATTTTGGCATGATCTTGTGTACTATGATACTTATAATGCAGCTGCATATTATTGTCTTTAATGGAAACATATTGTCTATTAATCTAATTATTATCGGATCATCTTTTTCTTTTATGTCTTCTTCATCTTATTTTGTAGAAAATGTTGCTTTTGTATTAACATATTGCTTTGATAAATATTTAATATTTCTTGCTTTTGATTCTTGTATTCACATGCTGCTTCAATTATTGTTTTGAAGAAAAAGACTAAAACTTGCAATTGTCATGTTGTCATAAAGCATGTATCAGTTTCTCCAACTCTTTTGTTGTTTCGTATTGCAGAAAAAGTCCAAAACCTGCAATTGTCTTTATAAAGACCAAACCCTGCAACTGTCTTTATAAATATATCGGCTATTACAGAGACAATAATTATGTTATTATTAAGACCAAAAACTCAACATTCATGACATTATAAAGACTAAAATATCAACATTCATGTTATTATATAGACTAAAGCTCAACATTATGTCATTACATAGACCAAAAGTCAGACCAAGGCTAAACATTCATGTCATTACATAGACCAAAAGTAACTCGGAAAACAACATCATAAGTTAGTTACATAACCAGTTTGATAACCAAACTCATGATTACAAGACCACCAATTGATACTGTGATAGCTGTATTCATCTTGTTTTTCAACTCAATCATCACAGTCTCCATCTTCTCCATTAGCATTTCCTCCAGCATATTTCTCAATCTCCTAATTTTGTTTCGATGTCTCTTTTACCTTTTTATCATCACAATTTTTGAATTCAATGCTTCTAGCTCTTCTAGAATTGCATCATCAACCCACTTAAAACCATGACTATCACCTTGTTTCTACTAAAAAATCCATATCACAGTTCCAATCAGATGTTAATGTCCATAAATTTTTAGTACGTGCAATGCAAATGAACAACAAAATGAGAAGAAAGATTAACAAATACCATAGTGGTTCCACATTGGAGTTGATGATTATCGACGCAAATCTCCAGACTCATTGCTCATTTTCCTGCTTCGATCCATACAATTTTCTGGTGAACTGGAATTAGGGTTCGTCGATGTTTAATTTGGGCATTATGTACCTACAAGAAACAATCGGGTCGACCAATCGTGAATTTAATTTTGGAAATCCTAATTTTTATTTTGGGTTTTCTGCAAAAAAAACCTCCAAGTGATCCGTTTTTGCAATATAAACCTCTAAGTAAAAATAATGCAAGTCAATGCTGTGAACTAAAAAATAACCCGCAATACAGTCCTCAAAGATAACAACCGTTATATTGGCCACTGATATAAAACGGTGAGTTTTGTACTTTTCCTTTTTTCAAAACATCTTGTTGTTTTTAATTCATATCTTCTACTAGATTATTATACTTGCCCAAAGAAAATAAAAAAATATACATTTAGATATAAAATCACTAGGTTTTTTAATTATAAAATATTCAAAATTAATATTAGACAATAATCCATTACATCGTAGAAGAGTTTCCAAACTTAAGAAATCAAAAGCCAAAAAACAATTGATAGAAAAAGACAAAGAGATTTATAAAACATCCAAAACACTTTCACATCTTTGGTCTGCCACGACCACGCATAATTGTTAACTTTTGACGTTCTCTAGCTCGATATAGAGTGTTTGGCAAGATTATGTTGTTGCTTGTATCAATCACAGACCTACCAACATGAATATAGTCATCACTGGTTAAAGAACTGTTGAAAATACCATAACCTTCCTGCAGAAAACACATACCATATCTAAAAACAAGCCAAAACAAAGAAGGAAAAAAACTAATCCAATAGTAAGAATTGACCCTTGGTAGATATATTGGACCTGTGTTATACATAGGCTCTTGTCTTGGAAGAGCTGGCTGTGAGGATGATGCATTTTTAGTCTGAATTATACGAGGTCTTCCTCTAGATTTTCTTGTCAGTGCAGATGAAAGAGATAGAAGATCTTCATTTACTTGGCTTTGTGAACCAAGCAAAAGAGGGACTGCTGGAGTTGTTGTTTGTTTTCGTGGTCTACCACATGCTCTCTTAGGCGGTTTAGGCTTAGGACCATTCTTGCAATAACGCTTATTATGTCCTTCTTCTCCACAAATGTTACAATGCTAGAAAAAAATACTAGAGTTCACATATAAAAACAAATGGTCAAACAGAAAGGAAAAAACCAGTAACTTACAACTTTAGTTCCTCTTTTTGACACTTTTCCGGGTCTTGGTTCACCTTTTTCTCTGTGTCTTTTCTTCCCTCGTGGTCTGCCTGGAGGTTTCTTGTAAATAGGTGGCTGTAGTCTAAACTCCGTTGTCACCTTCCATAAATTCATACCATTCACTGGTTG
>OVBA01004480.1:0-23396 GCA_900406435.1 Lepidium aucheri | reverse complement strand
GAAATCTTGTCCTCAGAGTCCTTGCGCGAGCTTGGCACCGAGGAGTGGTTCCAATCTTCGCCCTCAGGAGTTGAAACCGAGTGAATGGTCCGAGTGTAATGGATTTGTTTCTCCTCACAACAGATAGGTTAAGGCTGGTCACTGAGGCGTCATTTCTTGAGTGTTCCGAGCAGTCCTTTCCTGCGATCCGAGTTTGCATGACTTCTTTTTCCTAGCAGCTGATCCAATCATCCTTAGCTCCATTTTTAGCTCTTTTTCTGCTCATTTTGCTCATTTACCTAGATAAATTCCAAAACTCTAAATGCAAATGCAAAAATTGCAAAACTAACCTAAATGGATCTAAGTGCATGGAAAATCTAGCTAAACGGATGCAAAACAACCTAAAATAAGACTCTAAAACCATCAAAAATCACACACATCAGATGCAACAAGGTACAATCAAGCTCAGCCTAGGACATGAAACACAACTCTAGATCAACCCACTCTCATGGCATTGACCCCTTTAGTAATCAATCAATTGAGCTAAACACTCATTTGCCAATTCAAAGATCAATAAGCAGTAAACACAAGTTCATTAAGTACACTAATCACCCTAACTTTTTCTCTCAATGGCTAGAGAAGAAAAGCTCAGAAAAAGATCTTACAGCAATTTCATCAAACATCTCTCAGACATGAAATTTTCTAACATCTAGATTCAAACAGTCAGTTTAAATCAAGCATTAAGATCGCCTAATATGAAGGAATCTAACAACCTAAGCATCAAAAATCAACAACCCAACCATAAGATCTACCAAGCCTTCAACCAGTTTAGAGACTACTCACACATCATGAAAATGGAAGACAGAACAAAAGGATAAAAAGATAGACATAATCAAAAGAGAAGAGATAAGATAAATAGATTATTAATTGATTCAAAGGAATGATCTCAAGATGATCATCCCAAGGAGTCTCAAAGTTTTCTCTCAACACTCACTCTCAAAAGGGTCTAAAGTTGCTAGAAAACTAAAGCTTAGATCATTCTACCATTAACTTAGAGTTTTAAAGCATTAAAAACGGACTCGGGTCAACTCGAGACAAACCGGGTCAAACCAACTAAAAATTAAAAAAGTGTTGCCAAGGTCGAGGGTCAGGAGTCGACCTAGAGGTCGAGGAAACGCTGTTCAGGAAAAAAATTTTTGTGCATTCCGTGTCGAGGCCATATTGTCGGGTCACGGGTCGATGCTTTGGGTCGCTGAACATTTTGTGTAGAACATACTTCATCAAGGTGGTTGTGTTGAGTTATTGGTCGAGGAAGAGCGATCCAAAACATTTGAAAGCCAATGACCTGGGAGTCGAGGTCTTCAAGTCGACCTGATGGTCTAGGAAGTTTATCTATGCAAAGGGCTTTCAGGTGTGTTCCATGTCATGGTGTCATGGTCGACATAATGGTCGATGCTCCAGAACGCAAGGCTTCTGTTGCAAAACATGGTACACTGAGGTCCTAGGCTCGACCTGAATGTCGAGGTTGCACGATTTAGCCAACTTCCTCTTTGCGAATCATCGAGCGTTCCATTGGGTAGTGTTCATCGATCATTGGGTCGAGGATCTTTCTTCCTGCATCGACCTGTGGGCGTACTGTCACCCTTCCTTCAACCTTGAGGTCAATGCTCCATCCAAGTCACTCTTCTTTCTTCCTCTTCATGTTTTCTTGGTCCACTTCTATTTCTTGATTGAGTGCCTCATCCCAAAGATTCCAATACTCTGATTTGTGCTCCAAATCACCTATAAGACTCAAAAAAACAAAAAAACTATACGACTCGATCTACTTAAAACTCTAAAATACAAAGATCAAAGAAAAAGTTATTCTAAGATGAATGAATATGACTCTAAACTAAGAAAAATGCATGAAAATCTACGTAAATATGATGTATATCATCAGTCACTATATTTTTTTCGTAAATTAAAATGGTAATCTTACCATGTATGTTTTTATTATCTAGCATGATTTCAGGTTGGTCAATATCGTGTCATGTGTACTGTTTTGGATATTGATTCATCGAAGCCACATTGGTAGTATTTCATCTACAACATGTGTGGCAATGAAAAAATTTCGTGCTTACATGATGATGTCTTTGATGAAAATTACCCTAAGAAGTATTCTTCTTTTTTGTATTGTTCATGCAAAACAGATGCACAATCAGTAACTACTATGTAAATTCAAACCATTTGTTGTTTAGCTCGTTTATATATAAATTTTGTTTTTCTGATAAGATGTAAAAATATATATCAACTAAACAGTTTAGAGACAGTGATCCGAATTGGAAAAGATTAGCAGGGAAAACATTAAAACTATTAATCTTGACAAAAAGCTAATTATACTTAAACCAAAGCATTAGTAGATTAGCATAAGTCTTCTTGTCCCTCCTGGCTAGGATTGAGTCTCTCGCAGTTCTGTCTATCTCTTTATAAACCTCCTGAATCGTACGAGCAGTTGATGTATGAACCTTGAGGTTCTTTTCCGTCCATATGGCATAAACTGTGGCTTGATTGGCAAGAAGTACAAGGGACTTCTCACGCTTTGGCCAAGGGAGAAGTAACCAGTGTACAAGACCATTCCAGTATACAAAAAATTTGATAGTAATACCAAGTTTCTGCAGCATTAACCTCCATATCTCAGAGCTGAACTCACATAGATATAGTAGGTTATCTCTTGTTTCCGGACAGGAGCTACAAGTACAACACTCATCTGTGTTTGTGATTCCCCAATTATGTAGCCGAGCTTTAACATGCAATCTGTCAAGTGTTGCACCACTTTGTTCCATGGTATCGGTTGTACTGAGGGTCTCAGTACCTGATAAGTTGAACTGGCGTGAAATTATCCTGCAACAGCATTTTTTTCGATAAAGGTAGGTATCTTCTCCATGTTCCAAAACTGGAACCGCAGTGTTTCCCAAATAATCACGCAGCAAGTCTTTCTCTTTGCGAAGGTAGGTATCTTCGGCAAGTCTTTCTCTTTGCGAAGGCAACAACCATGTTGAGGCATTAACAACTTTAGCAACCTTTGCATCTACAGAGACACCTAGGATTCAAGATCCATTTGGACCTAAGAGATCTATTAGTGGACCAAGAGTCGTCTAGTTGTCATACCAATAGCTAGCAGTCAATTCATCCCCTAATTGACAAGTAACGAATTTCTTTGCTAATGGCCTTAGGTTCAACATAGATTTCCATATCCATGAGGATGTTTGTTTGGGTTTAACTGACCAGAAATTTCTTTTTTAACCATCGATTCCTCATCCAAGCTACCCAAAAAGACCCATTGTTAGCAAGAATGAGCCAAATTAATCAGAGATTGGGAGTCTTATTCCAAGATGAGAGGTTTCTCAGACCCAATTCTCTCATTGCTTTGGTAAGCATATAGACTGCCAAAATACTTTCGTTGCTGCTTGCTGAGCAATAGATCCAAACCATAAGAACCGAGTGCACAATTGTTCTATACGTTTGATGCAACCCTTTGGGAGAATAAAGGCAGAAAACTAGAAGTTTAGGTAGCTATAAACTACAGAACTTGACAACTCCAATCTTACAACAAATGAGACTGATCTGATGGCCCAAGTATTAAATTTAGCTGATACCAAGTCAATCAACGGAGAGTACTTTGATTTTCACATTATTCTAGTCATGAGTGAAAGACCAAGATAACATATGGGGAATGAACCAGGCTGGAAACCAAACTCAGTGAGGGCTTCAGATTCGTGTCGGTTTAGTCCTGTAGTGTATAATGATGTTTTGTCCTTATTCATGATCAGACCTGAGAGCCTCTGGAAATCATCTAATACCATGGAGATACCCTGAAGAGAATGTGTTGATCCATCAAAAAGCAGCATTAAATCATCAACAAATGCAATATGTGTTAGCTGTAATTGTTTGACAAGAAGGTGGAATCCGATATCTCTACTACCAAACCTTTTAGCTAGCATGTGTCCTAGAACCTCCATTTCTATGACAAAAAGAGAGGGAGAAAGTGGATCTCCATGAAACAAATACTTCTGGGAAATTAGCAGCTCACAGGGTAGCTAGTAAAAAGGCCCATCTGACCATGTCAAAAGCTTTCTTTTGATCAACTTTTAGTACGCCTCTCTTTGTTGTGTGCTTGTTGTTAAATCCCTGAACCATCTCTGATGCTAACAGCACATTCTCAACTAGTAACCAACCCTTGACGAAAGCTAATTAGGAATTACCAATCATACATCGTAACATTTTCTGCAACCGGGATGCTAAGATTTTGGAGATAACCTTATACATTACATTGCAGCATAATATGGGCCTGAAGTCCTTAATTTGGTCAGCGTTGGTCCTCTTTGGAATTAGTGTAATTGCGGTTGCATTCATCTATTTCAACAGCTTCCCATTGGTGAAAAATTCGTGGACTTCCGATGTAAAGCTTTCACCAACTACGCTCCAAGAACGATCAAAAAGTTCTGGGGTGAATCCTTCAGGACCGGGAGCTTTGTTCATTGGAAGTAATAATAAGACCTATTTTATCTCAGCTACCTGGATAGGAGATGTTAGCATACTCTGCATACTTTCTGTGCATCTGAGTGAGGTATAAGATTGAATCTTATCAATGTCACTTGTGCCAAGTCGAGCTGTAGATCAATCAACACAATGATCCTAAATGAGGTGTGCCTCTTCTAATCTCATTCCATCCTCTCGGATCGGATAATAATCTGATTAATAGAGTGCCTAATTGCCATCATTCTGTGGAAATAAGTGGTATCATTAAGTTCCAACCCTTGAACCAAGTTACACAAGATATTTGTTGGAAAAATCTTTCTTTGGCCATAGCCAACTCCAGCCATTTTGAGTACAGTTTCTTCTGTACAGTTCCTTCTCCTCAGAGGCCAGCTAATCGTAGGGTGATGAAGAAAAGCACTTTTTCTATTAGGCAAGAAAATGCTTCCTCTACTCCTTGCTCTAGCTGAGAGTAAAGAGTTCTGTTCAAATCCTTCAACATTTTTTTCATTTCCTTGAGTTTTTTGACAAAACAAAACATGGTTGATCCTTAAGGAGTTGACTATGACCAAGCCAAGGCAATACTTGGTAGAAAAACATTGTGCTGGGATATGAAATTTGAGCAACAAAATGGTTTACTGCCCGCCGGTTGAGGAAACCCAAAATGTACCATAGCTGGGCAATGATCAGAGGTACCTGGATTTCCAAATTCAACAAAAGAGAGGGGAGCATGTGGAACTCGACAAAGTCTATCCCTTTTGCATTCAAAAAATAAAGCACTAATGTGGACCATGTCTAGCCTTCTTTCCATCCAAGTCTCCAAAATGGCATTCGCAATGGATTTTGCAAAAATAATGAAGATGATCAAAGATCCATAAAGCTAGCTCGTGTTTACTCCATATACAAAAAAAAATTAAATCACTAGATCTGAAGTCTGTTCTAATATTTTAGCTCACAGTGTTAAAGAATTTTCAAGATTCAATTATTTGTGAATCCTATAATTCAGCATATGATTTTTATAAAAAAAAGTAATTATTCAACATTGGATTTCTTATACCTTTCAAATGAAATGTATGTGAAAGGTATAGATTAACATTGGATTTTATTTAAAATAATAATAATTCGGATTCTTAAGTGATGGCATTCCGGTTTTGGATCAACTCCATGACTATGAAGCAATTGTTTCGAGAATTCATGCTGAAGGAATACCAATCGACAAGTATCTTGCAGCACTGGTCTTGATTGATAAACTGCCAGACTCATGGAACAACTATCGATCGAGACTCAAACATGAGAAGAAAAAGATGAGCCTCGATGAGTAAGTCTCAGATATAATGATAGAAGAAGCAAATAGGATGTATCATGGTAAGAATTCTGAGACTATTTCATACAAATCTGATGCTAATCTTGCAGAAACCTCTTGAGGAAATGAGAAAAAGAAGGGAAAAGGAAAGAAGAAAGAAAAGGAGGAAAAAACACGTCAAAGGCAGACTGTTGAATTCAAGAAGAAGGTGGAATGTTGGAACTGTGGTAAAAACAGGGCATAAGAAGTTTGAATGTAAGCAACCACGACAACAGAAGAAAGAAACTGAGGTGAATCTAGCTGAGAACATAGTTGCTGTTGTCACTGAAGCTTTTACTGCATCATACAAGATAGAGTAGATAGTAGACTCATGATCTACAAGACATATTTGCAACCAGAAATCACTCTTCAAAAGGATGGAAGACAACAACAACAACACTGTCTATCTAGGTGATGCAAGGGGACTTAAAGTGGAAGGAATCGGCGAAGTTGAACTAATGATGTCATCAGAGAGATCTCTAACCTTGACTAAAACCTTGTTTGTGCCTGACATCCGTAGGAACTTGATATCTAGTGCACTTTTAATAAGGTGGGATGTTAGTGCTTTCAAAAAATGGAATCTATGTGGGTAAAGCCTTTTGTTGTGGAAACCTTTTTGTATTGGAAATTGTTGAGATGAATAAAGAAAATGATTTTGCTTACTTGGTGTCTGTTTATGATTAATGGCATAGTAGACTTGGTCACTTGAATGCCAAATCGATTAAAAGACGGAAACAAGCTAATCTGATTCATGATCCAATGAATTTCAGTACATCAAAATGTGAAATTTGTATAGAAGCTAAGCATGCTAGGTTGCCTTTTAGAAACTTTATCACTCGTTCAACTTCTCTTCTAGAACTGATCTATACAGATATAGCAGATTTTAAAAATATTGCTAGCAGAGGGGGAAAGAACTACTATATCACATTTGTTGACGATTTCTCAAGATTTACTAGAGTATTCTTGTTGAAATCAAAGGATGAGGCATTGGATGTATTCATTCAATATAAAATCGAAGTAGAGAATCAGTTGGATAAGAAAATAAAAAGATTGAGATCAGATAGAGGTGGAGAGTATATGTCTGACAAATTTAGATGTTTTTGTGTGAATAAAGGTATAATACATGAAACTTCAGCTCCCTACTCTCCTCAACAAAACGGAATCGCAGAGAGGAAGAACAAGACACTCAATGATATGATGAATGCTATGCTCTTGAGTTCAGGGATGAGTAATCAAATGTGGGGGGGAAGCAATCTTAGGTGCTTGCCACATACTCAATAGAGTGCCACACAAGAGAATTAGGGGAACACCGTATGAGTAGTGGAAAGGATTTCAACCAAATCTTAACTACTTGAGAACATGGGGATGTTTAGCCAAAGTAGGTGTGCCAGACTTTAAAAGAAGTAGTGTAGGATCAAAAACTCCATACGCTGTGTTTGTAGGTTATGCAAGGAATAGTGCAACATATTGATGTCTTGTCTTTGACAGAAATTCTATGGCATTACTTCATGTCATCGAATCTCATGATGTTGAATTTTTCGAAGAAGTATTACCATCCAAGAAAGGTGTAGATTCAGGTTCACGCTCTAGTCTATCTTCAAAAGATAACACTAAATCTGAATTGAGTGTGACAAGGAAAAGAGAAGCAGGTGTTACAAACGAAGCAGATCTTAGAAGAATTAAAAGAACTCGAGTTGCAACTAGTTTTGGCACAGACTTCATATCAAACTTTCTCGTAGAAGAAGATGAGTTGAGCGAAGATATTGTGCCCATTTTCTACTTGAAGAGGAACCTTTATCGTACACAGAGGCTATGCAATCCATTGATTCATTATTCTGGAAAGAAGTAGTAGATAGTGAATATGAATCAATAATTGCTAATCACACTTGGGAAGTTGTGGACCTACCAAGTGGTTGCAAAGCAATAAAGTGTAAGTGGATACTAAAGAAAAAATTGAAAGCAAATGGAACAATTGACAAGTTCAAGGCGAGATTAGTGGCTCAAGGATACTCACAAAAACAGGGAGTTGATTTCTTTGACACTTATGCTCCTGTAACTAAAATTGCCTCTATTACAATGCTTTTAGCTATAGCCTCTTCTCATAGGTTGATAGTGCATCAAATGGATGTTAAGACTGCATTTTTGAATAGGGATCTAGATGAGGAAATTTATATGTTACAGCCTGAAGGTTTTGTGATAGAGGGACAGGAGAACAATGTTTGTAGGTTGAAAAAATCTCTCTATGGATTGAAACAAGCACCAAGGAAATGGTTCGAAAAATTTAGTTCAGTTCTGTTTGAGAATGGATTTGTATCTAATTCAGGAGATGCATGCATTTTCAGCAAAGGGGATAAGATCGAATATGTCATAATTTGCTTGTATGTTGATGACATGATGATCTTAGGAACTAGCTTATCTATAGTAGAAGAAACAAAGCTGTTTCTGAGTTCTAAATTAGCATGAAAGATCTTAAGGAAGTAGATGTAATCCTGGGAATTAAAGTGACAAGAAATGAAAATGGTTTAGTCTGTCTTAGTCTCATTATCTAGAAAAAATCCTTAAGAAGTTTGGTTATTGGGATATGCCTGTAGCTAGAACACCTTATGACAACTCACTGCACTTATGCAAAAATAGATGTGAGAGTGTTCGACAATGTGATTATGCTAAGATACTTGGAAGTGTGATGTATTTCATGAATTGCACATGACCTGACATTGCATATGCTGTAAGCAGACTTAGCAGGTACACTCACAGTCCAAATGAAGGTCATTGGAAGGCCATGGATCGGCTGCTAAGATACCTTAAAGGAACACAAATCTGGAGTCTCAATTATAAGGGATCAGTATGTGTCTTGGAGGGCTTTTGTGATGCAAACTGGGTGACAGACAATGACGAGATCAACTCCACCAGCGGATATGTGTTCATGCTAGGAGGTGGAACCATATCTTGGAGATCTAGAAAGCAAACCTGTGTTGCCAGATCGACGATGGAGTCTGAGTTAATTGCTCTGGAGCTGGCTGCACAGGAAGCAAATTGGTTAAGAAGTGTATATGCAGACTTACCAATGGTTAGTTCACCTTGCTCTTCAATACTAATGAGATGTGACTCTCAAGCTACTATTAGAGTAGCTAAGAACAAGCTGTATAATGGAAAGAAAAGGCATATTCGAATGAGACACAAGGTATTGAGAGGGCTCATGGAAACCGGTGTGTTGTCAATCGAATTTGTAAGATCTGTAATGAATTTGGCAGACCCCTTTACTAAGGCATTGTGTAAACTTCTGGTTGCTGAGACATCAAGAGAGATGGGACTACTATAGACTTGAGTTTATGATCAACTCAAAGGCACCTTACTGTTGGAGTTTATTAACTTAAACCACATTTCAAAAGGTCAAAGCTAGAGATGATCATGGAAGAAAACTCAGATGAGTCTTGGAGAATTAAGCTGAGAATGAAATCTCAATATGTCGAGATATTCTTACTTATGACTTTCATTGTATTATGAATAATAAGAACAAGTTTATGTATTATACATAAGTAAAGATGTAATTTGCAGTATGACAATGTGAAACAAGCTATGCGAAATTGTTACAAGACATTGATTCAAGTCATTTAAAGACATCAGTGGAAGAATATGAAGATTTTGAAATTAAGTGGGGGATTGTTGGGTTTTGATTGCAAAATTATAATGGGCCTAACGATTAACTATAGGACCTAGAATGAATCACAATCAAGACTAAGATCCATCTCGTATAAAATCAGAAATAGAGAGTTGAATGCAGATAAGAATGAGAAACATCGACATTGACTTTTCTTAGAGCAGAGAGAAAGAGATAACAGAGAGAAGAAAGAGACGCAACGTTGGTTGTTGATTCATGCATAACAAATTTGTGACGGCTCTGAATCATCATCTTCCTTCTTTCTCGGTTTTTGAACTCATTCAATCTCTTCATGCTTATTCTTCATCTTCTTGTGACAATGGTTCTTTCGTTTTGTGTGAGATGATAAAACAATCAGAGTCAAAGTTCTAAGCACAACTTCACTTGAGATTCATACAGATTGGTGAGGCAAATTGCTTAAGCTCAGAGGTTCCTTTCTCGTCTCTGTTGTATTCTTCTTCTTCTAGTTGCAGGTCAAGATTCAGCTAGAATCTTCGTGTTCGTCTTCAATAGTTGCTCCTACATCGAATTGGTCTAACAAGTACATTTGCTAAGATAATTTTGGTCCAACAATTACAATTATTAAAGTAGATTTAGTCTAATTGGTATAAACAAAATAACAATTTCTCCTAGTTTACATAATTAAGCATAAAATTTCCAAATCAATAAGAAAAGGAGGGGACTGGTTTTGTCTCTCTTCTTCTTCTCTCTTCCCTCTAAAAGAAAAGAAATCGACATAAAGAAAATATGAGAAAAACCTTCTACTTAAATGAATGAGTTTTTCATTAAAAGTAAAATAGGAACAGAACATTATAAGTGACAATTAGATCAAAGACTATCAAGAGTGATTATATTTTTCTTAAAAGTCGCATATAACATTTTTTTTCCACCAAAACAATGTAATTAATAGATTAATATTTTTGGTGAAAAACAAAACGATTAAATTTTCCGGTAGCAGCAATTGACGAACCAATTTCGTTTCATTTATTATGTTCGATTTCATTTGTTCCTGAGCTAGCTTCTTCGATCTGTTAATCTAATTCTGAGCATCTCCTTGTGTCTCACGAGTTTCGAAGTCATTCAAGGTATGTTTATGGTTGTAGGGCTTTTACTTTGATTGAATAGATGTTTTGTCCGAAATTCCAAAATTTCCAGTAGATTTGGCTGATTTTGCAATTGGGTTTCTTAGATACTGACGATAGTACGAATTTGTCTGTCGATCTCTGACCTACAAAGCCTCACCTTTGAACGTGTATTAGATTTTTGTTATGCTTTATAACCTTCAATCTGATTTTAGTTTGGTACTTTCTTAGGTTTCGTTTGGTATATCATTGCCATTTCCTTCCTGCCAAATTGCATTTCAGTTATTCATTGTCAAAATTTCGTTTTAGTCTCTTAGCTTCTGGTTCTAGTATTTGCTTATTTTAATCCGTAAATCTGATTTAGTATATGAGTTATATTTGAGCTGGATTATGATTTCAAGAATCTGGCAGAGTGAACACATGGTTTTGCTGACTGGTTATATGTTCTCTGTTTCAGAAATAGTTTCCTTTTCCTCAATACAAAAAAGTTGTCGATTTTATCTGGACTTTTGTCATCGCATAGTGAATTCATGCAGTTGTTAAGAAATATTAGTAGGCTGAGCTATCTCTTCTCAATTCATTTTTCTTGCTTGGATGATTAATATGATTGAGAATTGAGAATGCCATCTTAAAAACTTTGAATTATGAAAAGTTGGGTGATTGGATAGGCTAATAAATTCCTCAATCTCTGTTCTGCAGGATAGTTTCTCAAACTGCAACAAACTGTATTATACAATCAGAGAATCAGTCACTGATTATTGTAATTGTCTCTATTCTTGTGGAAACTTCATCTGGATTAGTCTGAATTTAAGCATTATTAATTAGGCTTTAGTTGCTGTTTCTTCGAGTTGATTACATAAAAACTCTAACCTTGAAAGTCTTACAATTTTCACACGTCTGGATGTGCACTTATCTTAGACAGGTTAAACATCTTAGTGGGTTTAATATGATCCTAAATCTGCTTTCTTGTTTATGTTCAGTGTGGAAACTGGGTATCCAAAACTGTATGATACTAAAGATGCTTTCTTGCTTATATCTTTGGATTACTTTTGCAGCGCCATAAAAGAGAAGGATACTTTCTTGTAACAATTTCGGCGTCAGTTTTGAGTAGAAGAACATCATTTCAAAGAGGTACCTTAACATGGTAAGAACTCTGGATGTAATGTACTCTCTACCTATCTAGCTACATTAATAAGGGAATTCGAAAATTCCTAATCCTCTATTTGAAATAAGTGATTCTTCTGCATTAATTTTAACACTTCTCATACTTGAAAAATATCATATTTCATTCAAACATGTATCCCTTAGAAATGATGCTTTCAAACAGCATCTAATGCATATTGAGTTACCACATAACTTTTTATAATTTTGTTTCTCTCGGGTCTTTGATGTTCCAGGCAGGCTCGTTACGGCCGTATCTAGCATGCATAAAAAATACACTCGAGGCAGCCATGTGTTTACAGGTAAAAACTCTCTTAGTTTTAGATATCATGACATAGGTTGCAGAGTCTCTATCTTTATGATTTATATGTTAGGAAATAAAAGCTTCATGTTTGCGTTCTCCCTCATCCATGTTCCATCTCTAGTGTGTTACTATTCTGTATTGGCTGTTTGGTTGTTGATTAGGGATATTGTACCATCAGTCACTTCTTTTACTTATGGCATTTTGTCTCTCGAAATCTTTGGTTTTAAGTTAAGTGTTGAAAACTATGCATTTTGTACAAGTAGGTGAAAGAGCCCATGTAAAGTCCTTGTAAGATTCAGTTTGACATGGTATATATTCCTGAAAGCGTCTATATCTCTCTACTTGCAGAACTTTCCTTGTCAAGAAGTTGAAAGGCATAATAAACCAGAGGTTGAACTAAAGTATGTAAGCTTGTTATAAGAAGATGTATGTGAGAATGGGATTTTCTTGTGCCATTGTCATTTCAAGTACTGGAATCTTATTATCACTGCGTTTTGCTCATTTTTTTGCAGGACGAGCCCAGAACTTTTGCTAAATCCTGTAAGAATCTTATTTTTTTCCCTCTCAGTTCAGCATTGATGTATTACTCTTTTCTTACCTTGGATTTGTAGTTGACTCCTTATTTATTGTAACTTGCAGGTTTTAATATGCCGTAATGAGGCTGAAAAGTGTTTAATAGAGACATCTATAAATTCACTCCGGATAAGCCTAAAGGTGATTGTTAATCTCACCTTAGCTTTCCGTCAATCACCCCTGGTGATACATTGTTTAACAAATGGTTTGTTGTTTTCCTGTCATGTACGAGTTTCTCTGGTTTTCACGTTTTTCTTTCTCGCACATGAGATAATGTCTGGATGAGTTGTAAATTAGTGAATTAAACGTGTGTATGTCCTGCTATTACATATATTTGTTGTCCTTATTTTGCAGGTCAGACAAGCGGATGAACTTGAAAACATACTAACCAAAAAGTTCCTTAGATTTTTGTCTATGAGGGCAGAAGCTTTTCAAGTACTGAGGAGAAAGCCAGTGCAGGTATACCTTCTTTATTCATAACTTCTACTTGTGAGCGTCGCTATGTTTAATATGGTATGCATTCCCTCTTCTGTAGTAGTTTTAGTTGTTATGTTAAAAGAATTAGTAAATAGTTATATATAACGCAAAAACAATCATGACAATCCCCTAATTTCAGCATTCTGCACAAACTCTTTCTAGGCTTGAGATGGCAGATGGTTTGTACGAACCACACTTGTGAATAATTTTGAAATTCTAAATAATGGCACAATCCTTTGCTGTCTTTTTCCTTTCATGAATCATAAATCATCTCACCGTGTGGAGATGCATGCTGTGGGTATTGGTGACTTACTGTTTATCTCCTGCATCGTGTGAAACTATTCATTCCCCGAGCACCTTCAATTGGTTTCTTTGTTGGTCTTGAACAGGGCTATGACATAAGCTTTCTTGTAACAAACTACCACTGCGAAGAGATGCAGAAACAGAAGCTAATCAATTTCATTGTTCAGTTTATGGAGGCAAGTCTTTCTCTCTAAACCTAATGCATAATGATGGAAAATATGGTCTTGAGTAGAGCTTTCTTACATAGCTGTTTTGTCACAGTTATTCTATTGATGTCCTCAAATATGTAAATCTTCTCCTCCTCCTCTCTTAATCAGCTCTAAAAATTGAAGTGTGACAAAATTTCACTATGGAAAATGCAGGATATAGAGAAAGAAATAAGTGACTTGAAGGACTCAGTGAACACCAGAGGAAAACTCGTTGCTACAGAGTTTCTGAAACAATTCATGTAAAGCACTTGAAATATTGAAATATAAGCCCTCATTGTATCAATGACTCATAATTTGGTTTACTCATCTACACTTGAAGACATTCTCTTCGTTTTGGTTCTTCCTCTGTTCTTCTGATTTACATGGAAAGTACCCAACCATAGGCTTGGTGATTGTAGTATACGTAATTCGATACATATAATATATGGTCTCTTGATTGTAAATGCTCCAACATACAATCCCAAAAACCACAATTTCTTCAAAAGAAGCCGGCAAAAAGCCTTTCAGTATTACTTCGGATATTAGCTTTTTGATGATTTTGGGTGTGACAATTAATCAAATTGTGTTTGGTCTTTAAACCAAATCTCGGGTTCCTAATTGTGATGGCTTTTAACTGGGCCTAACCCGACACCAACAAAGTAATTAATGGATTTAATATTTTTTAGTGAAAGAAAAAAAAAACAATTAAATTTTCCGGTAGCAGCAACCGACGAACCAATTCTCCGATCTGCTAATTTAATTCTACGCATCTCCTTTGTGTCTCAAGAGTTTCAAAGGCATTCAAGGTATGTCTATGGTTGTAGGGCTTTCACTCTGATTTAATAGATGTTTTGTTCGAAATTCCAAAACTTTCAGTAGATTTGGCTGATTTTGCAATTGGGTTTCTTAGTGACTGACGATAGTGCGAATCAGTCGATCGATCTCTGACCTACAAAGCCTCGCCTTTGAACGATTATTAGATTTTTGTTATGTTTTATAACACCTTCAGTGTGAAATTAGTTTGGTACCTTCTTAGGTTTCGTTTGGTGTATCATTGCCATTTCTTTTCTGCCAAATTGCATTTCAGTTATTCATTGTCAGAATTTCGTTATAATCTCTTAGCTTCTGGTAGTTGCTTATTTTAGTGCATAAACCTGATTAAGTATCTTTGTGCTGGATTATGATTTCATGAATCTGGCAGAGTGAACACATGGTTTTGCTGACTGTTTATATCTTCCATGTTTCAGATGTAGTTGCTTTTTCCTCATTACAAAAAAGTTGTCGATTTTATCTGGACTTTTGTTATCGCATAGTAAGTTCATGCAGTTGTTAAGAATTATCAGTTCAGTAGGCTGAGTTATCTTTCTCAATTCATTTTTCATGCTTGGATGGTTAAAAATGATTGAGAATTGAAATTGCCATCTCAAAAACTTAGACTTATGAAAAGTTGGGTGATTGGATAGGCTAATGATTCCTCAATCAGAGGATAGTTTCTCAGACTACAACAAATTGCACTATTTAATTAAAAAATCAGTCACTGATTATTGTAGTTACTACTCTTGGGATTGTTTTCATGGTAGGTGATAGGTTTTTAACTCTTGCTTTTCCCTTGCAGTCCTTTGATTTGTGGCTATACAAAGATGACAACAATTGAAACCTGTCAGAAAACTCAGAAGTCTTCTCCTTCTGTTTCCGTTGCTGCTGCTGCTACTTCAACTCCCAAGCAGTCGTCATTTAAAAGATGGGGAAGGAGACACCCATTTGTAAGATATGGACTTCCAATGATATCTCTGACAGTATTTGGAGCCCTGGGACTCAGTCAACTCCTTCAAGGCAGGTCGGTTCTAATCTATGAATGTTGGAGATATTTCAATGAATCTGATTAACTTTTCTTAGCTTCACTGACATATAATTTATTTGGTTAGTTCAGTAAGGATATCGCAAAGGTAAAAGATGACCAAGAATGGGAGATAATAGAGACAAGAAAAGCGCTTTCGAGAACAGGTCCTGTCGATGCTTATAAACCTAAGAATACATCTATCGAAGAAGAGCTCAAGGTATATATATACTCTCAGTTTTTCCAGTCACATGGTATTACGATTAGTGAAATCTTGAGTGGCTTTTGTTTTACCTCAGGCTATGCAAGCGAAGGTGGACATAAACACGTATGAGTACAAGAAAATCCCAAAGCTAAACGAAAGCAAGTCTAGTTGAATGAAGTTATTTTTAAGAATAATTAATGTATCAAAATAATAAAACAATTTAGATGTGTTAATGTATTCAAACAGTTTTAAATGACTTGGCACAAAGTAAAATTCCAGCAAGTTTGTGCTTTCTAAACCAAGAACAAGTCTTGTAGCTCTTAGTGGACTGAACTTTGAAGGAAATTCTTGGAGCTGCACAGACTAACAAGCTCTAAGTCAAAATACAGGACTTTGTTACTAACTGTGTTGCTAAATACAAGTAACACATAAACTGAGCTAACAAATGTTGGAGTTTCCTGTTTATTCTCTGAATCAGAATGGCGTCTCAACATGGTTAGAGCAAAGGTTTGAATCCATTGCTTCATTTGATGCCTCTTTATTCTCAGTGGCTGGAGCATTCTCCTCTGCATTCTTTCCAGCTGGATCCGTATGTTGACTGGTCTCTCGCGTGCCTAGAAGAGCAACTAAAGACAAATAAATAATCAGCTTCTAAGTCTCTACCAGTTTACAATTCACGTAGCCACAGAACACAGTAGAGAGTTCAGAGAGCCTAATTAATTATGATTGGACATTGAATATACAAACATGAATATTACAAGACTTACCAGGACTCTCCTCTGGCTTTTCTTTGAGGTATGAAAGCATTCTTCCGTAATTTACAGAACCTGGCACTTTAAATAACTTGCGTCGGGAGCACAACTATTTCATATCAAAATTAGGACAGATCTTAGACAGATGGAAAAACAGATATTTCAATAAAAAGGTTCTTAAACAAGCAACAAGACTACATCTTTTTTATAATAAGGTCATACCGACGTTTTGGATGAAGTCAGCTTTTTTGAAGGGCTGATGTTTCCATGTTGTTCAACATAGCTATTGGCAAATTTCCAAACAGGCTCGGTTTCATGAACTCGGTTCTTAGCTGCCATCAATTCACCGCTTTCACTCTTTAGATTTTTCGCATCACAATCTTTAGTACCATCTGCAGTTCCCATCAAATAAGGAAGCAGTCTTCTGTAGCTAACCGAGCCAGGGTTCTTGAAAATCTTTTCTGGATGACGAATCTGTAGGAGTACATGGCACAATAAACAAATGAAGCAAACTGGTGAAAAGCTAACATTGCAGCTTAAACGCTATCATTTTTATTTTATAAAAACCATGAACAAAACATACCCTTTTGCTGCCGACATTGGTACCACCTTTTTCCCCAGAAATTCCATTGATCTCTTGACAGATGAACAAACCTGCTTCGATTCTCGTCAAAGAAGATTCGGCTCTGAAGATTTCTGAAGCCGTTTGTGAGAAATCCACTGCTTCAAAATCATCTCCGGGAGCTACTAAACCACCACCAATGTCTTTGCTTCCGTCTCCTCTCGTAACTGTTTCACCATTAAGTGGAATCAGAGAGTTTCTGAATATATAATGCAATTCGCTGATTCCTCATCCGTTTTCTTTCACTATATCAATGAACATCCGCCACATTTTTTTCTTGAAATTTTGGGTCCGCTTTAACAAACTGATATGCAAACATTTGGATACAATCCTAAAACGAAAATGAGCTTTAAAAACGAGTTACCGTTAAAGTTTGGAGGATCGCAGGTAGAATTGTCTAGTTCCTTGGTTCGATTGTCCCCTTCGATATGAATGTCCCAATCGCTAGAGACCGAACTCGGAGAAAATACGCGTCTGAGATGCAGATTCTTCATCATGACACGAGGACACGCCCGAGGCAGTTTCGTATCAGATTTCGAGGAGAGCAAGGACGAGTGATGGTGACAACGATCCTTGATAAATCGATTTTCAGTATGAGACGAGGTGGGTGCAATTTGACTGGAACAGTTGCTGTGATTCTGTAATTTGCTTAAAATAAGGTTCTGAAATGTGGAATCGCGAGCTAAAGAAGAGGAAAATCGCATCTTCGTCCTCACAGTATGATCTGATTCCGCCATGGAAAAGCTATCGCCAAGAACTCTCTACAAAGAGAGAAAGTGAGGGTTTGTTATTTTCCCGGGAACAGACCGCGTGGCTTTATGATGTTTGGCGGGAAACTAAGGCTAAGCCCAATTTCAACGGAGTCCACGGATATTATTTTGTAGGCTCGGCCCAAATATCTTTAACATTTTTGGTTCAATGTTGGTTTATCTTTAACTAGTATCGATTGAAGTTAACCGTATTGAAAAGGGTTTAGAAAACCTGTAAATCTGTGAGAGTTTGGAATAACGATCGTCATCTTCGCAAATCTCCGTGGAGTAGTGTAACGAAGGCACTCATGGATCTTTCTCCTATTAAGGAAGCGTTAGCCATCAAATCTTTTGATAAAGTCGCCGATATTTGCGATAATCTCATGCTTCAGGTCAAAATTTTCGCTCGCTATCGATGTGTCTAATGTTGACTAGGGTTTTTTTCGTAAATTTTGATTGACCGCTCATAATATAATAGGTTTCTGCCGAAGGAATCGCATTCCAAGATGACTGGCCTTACGCAATCCATCTCCTAGGTTATTTTTATGTTGATGATTGGTGAGTTAAACTTCTTTTGTTGTCGTGCACCATTATTAGTTCCCTGTAAAATTGGAGATGGATTTTTTGTTTAATTCTTGCGGATGTTAGTGCTTAAGAATTGTTGTTTCTGCTTTGACTGAGAGTACAGATCAATGGTGTATAATTAGTGAAGTATGTCGAAATTATGGTGTTATGGTTATGCCATTCTTAATTATGATAATATGAACTTTGGAATTGAAATTTTCTTATGTTTGTTGTTCTTATTTGGAAATACTGCAGTGATAGTGCCCGTTTCCTGTGGAAAACAATACCTAAAGCTATCAAGGAGAGCAAGCCTGAAATTGTTGCAGCGTGGAGGATTGGTCAGAAGCTGTGGACACGTGACTATGCAGGTGTATATGGAGCTATTGGGGATTATGATTGGAGCCATGATGCTAAAGGTTTAGTTGCTGCATTCTCAGGTATTTCTTCCGTGTTAAAAGACTTTAGCTAGTACGAAATGGTTTCTTGAACTAGGCTTGCTGGCAGCTTATGTAGCTGTGTACTATATAAGCATTTAAACTGAACTTTGTTTTCCTTCTTACTCTCTTCTAGGTTTTGTGCTTTGTTCTGCATATTCCGATTAATTAGCTGTGTTATCGTGTTCTCTTGTGAGACATTACTTTAGAATTTGCATGCACTTTTATAGAAAGCAATTTGTATTTCATCGCCAAACTTTTGGAACATGAAGTTGAATAATATTCCATCAATGTATGTGTCTTATCACTTTTTGATTAACAAGTAGCTGCTTCTTTGATCAAACTAGCAAGAGAGGTAGGACTTGTACAGTAGGAACTACAAGTGTTTTTCCAACCGAGTGTCTAACAGTGATATTTTCCAAACTTGTACCTTTTTCCACATCCTTGTTAAGCAACACATCTTTTATAGTATTTAAAGCCATCGGTTGTTCAACACCTGACCCTTAATGGCTTCATTAGATTGGTTAAACGTTATATTCCTTAATCAGCTAACTTTTTCTCTTTTTTTTTAATGTTAATTTTGTTGCAGATCTTTATATGAAAAGGATGTTTCAGCTTTTGTTGTCTGCCTACTCCACAATTACCATCTGTGATTTGGCTCTTTTCCTAGGGATGACGGAGAATGATGCCACAACCTGTAAGTTCGTTCTGCAATATCATATGCTTTCAAAATTCAACTACTTTCTCCCACATCCTAAGATTTCTATTGAATTTCATCCTTATATCAAACTTAATCACGAAAAGTTACCCAGGGACGATTGTCTCTACTTGTGAAAATATCTCAAAGAGTAGTATTTTTGTAGGGCATGGATCTAATGTCAACCATCAATGTTGCGGAATCAGAATTAGGCGATATATTGTAATTTTTGAATTGTTTTTTTGTTCTCTGTGGATAAATACAGATGTTGTAGAGAACGGATGGACAGTAGATACAACTTCTCAAATGGTGACTGTGAAGAAGCAAGCTGTTAAAAGAGAGCAAAATGTGGATTCATCGAAGCTACAACGCTTGACGGAGTATGTGTTCCACCTTGAACATTAAAACTATGATTAATTTCAGATATTAGTGAGTGAGCCTGAATATCTGTTTTTGGAGATTTTATTACAAGTTGCGATATGTCTATCTTAACTCTTGATTACTCATATGATGCGCTAATTTTGGCATTAAAATGCTCTTCTCGTCCTTTATATACAACTCGAATGACCCTGTAAAATTTTATAATTATACATTTCTTAAAATAAAATTGTTCCAGTTACACGCCATTATTGTGTGAAGTAAATAAGAATTTCACGAAGAAAAAATAACGAACATATGCTAAAATAAATCCAATAGAATATGAGAAATTATGGCCTTAAATATGGAAAATGGACTTTGGTTCATTTCTAGCCATTTAGCAGTAGGAGCTAATCTTTCAGTACTGTGGCAGATGTGGTGTAGAATTCGAGACTGTTAATTATGTTTTGTTTGAGTGTTCGTTTTCAATTTAAATTTGGGCTTTATCATGTATTCTGTCCATGGTTATATATTTCCTAGTAGCTATATTCTTTCCAATTTTGATTTTCCTTTTTTTGGAGGGTTTTTTCGGATGTGGATATATGTAGTTTCCCATGGTTATTATGGTTCATATGGAAGGCTAGAAACGATAAGGTTTTCTCCAATATTGATAAGGATCCTCAGGAAGTTGTTAAACATAAGGAGGAAGAAGCGGCTGCGTGGTTCTCAATGAATTCTAGGTAGAGATCTATTTCTTTGGATTATTCAAGGAGCTACTTGGTTTCAAAAGTGGAAAAGGAGGTTCTGCATAGGCTTTTGTCTCTATTTCCAGCGTTCACTAGCTTAAATGTTTTGTGGATGGTTCTTGGAAGGATTCTTAGTACTTCTCGGGTCTAGGTTAGTATAGTTTGAGTTTTGGTATTGGTGGTGTGAATTTTGGAGAGCGAGGTGTTCACCGTAGTCTTTCTCCGTTGCACTTTGAGATCGAAGCTCTTCTGTGGGTCATGTCCTCCCTTATCTCTCTCAAGATTCTGGAGGTGGAGTTCGTGGTCGATTGTTCAGAAGTCCTCAAGATGGTGGCTGTTCATGGGAACTGGCCGGCGTTTTCTCCTTTCATTGACGAGTTTGCCTGACTCTATAGCCAGTTCTCCTACTTTTCCCTAGCATCGGTTCTGAGAGCATTGAACTTCAAAGCGGATTTTCTTGCCCAAAGTATTTGTAGATTATCCAGGAATCGCTCTTTTATTAACTATGTACCTCAACATTGGCTATCTTATTTGCTTTAATTAATTATGAGTTAAGTTGGAAAAAAAATATGGAAAATGGACAATTCCACATGTACATTACCTCATAAACTATTAAAATTACAGCAAAACAAAAATGAACTGTTAAAATCTACTGACATGGATACCTGTGAAAAATACATAGATTGACTTGTTGAAAAAATGACATGTGGCATGCCACATTGAAAAATATTATATAATTTTTTTAAAAAAATTCAAAATTTTTTTTTTAATATAGTGATTGAAAAAAAAAATTCAAAAGTTAAATAAACATATTTTTTAAAAAACTAAGCATTATTTAAAATATTAACTGTTAAAAAATAACTTATTCTATTTAAAATCTAATAATACTCTCGTATTTTCTTAGCTTTATACTCTTTGTGCAATTATGTTAATGTTGAGTTCTTTGGTACCTAAAGGTCTAGAAGTCAAATAATAGTTTCATACCTCATTTAACTTTTTTTTTTAACATTGAACCATAACTGGCCGGTCCATTAGCCAAATTCCTGCATAATGCAGGTGACGGGACTCGATACCGATACATGCAAATGCGCCGATTTAATATATACCTCATTTAATTTATAAAGTTCCATTTAATATATGTCGATGACAATCTGCAATAATAGTAGTTAATTAGGGCTGTAATAGAGCAGATATCAGATTTTTGAAAGGATATTAGTATCTCTATATGCCTGATCTACCAATTTAATATCCGTATTCGTATCCGAAAGTTATGAATATTCAGATTCCGAATATCCGTAAAAACATAGATATTTAAAAATATATGTATTCATATCGGTATTTGTTTTTAATATTAAGAACAAGAAAAAAATTAATTTTTTCTTAAAAAAACAAATAATGATTAAAAAATACGAAAACAATAAATAAAATAAAAATAATTAAAATTTGTACTAAAACGTAAAAATAAAAAAAAATACAAAAATACAAAAAATCTGGATACCCAGATATCGAGATCCGAAATCCGTATTATCTGTATCTGTATCCATAGCCGCCGGATCTTCAATTTTACTATTTGTGCTGGGTATCCGTTTTTAGGATAAAATTTCGGATATGGATCCATATATTGAGCAGATATGGATATTTAGTTACATGACTATTTTATCATATGATATATATATATATATATATATATATATATTACAATTCTACACTTAGATGAAAAGACTAAGAGGACAAACTAATTTTACTATAAATCATCATCTTATTAACTTGAACTGGAGTTTCGGAGTTAAGGGATAAAAATGACTACGATTTTTTTGTGAGAGGAAAGAAAAATAGAAACGAGCATGAAAAGAAACCAAACACGGGACTGCATGTCACTTTTTTCCATGACTCAGATTAAAATATTGATCTTTTTTTCAAAGGAGAAAGTATGGTTCTAGTCTTCAGATTTAAGTAGAGCATAAAATTAACTGAGAAATAAATAAGTAATAGTGGAGAAAAAAGAGACAAGAAGCAACAACCAAAAATGGCAGAACTTTTCTCAACGTCCTTTCACCACTTTCTCTCTCTATTAGACAATAAATATACCAATTTTTTCTGATGTATAATTTTTTTAACTTGTGATAAACTACATTTAGCGTATATTGTTGTTTGTGTGTATTAAATAAAAGTTTCATAATTGAGAGATGAAAATATTTTCAATGTGGCATGCCACATGTCATTCTTGTCAGCAAGTCCATCTATGTAGTGTCCATGTCAGCAAAATTTACCTGTTTATTTTGGCATTATTTTGAGAGTTTATGTAGTAAATTTGAATTTATCTTAGTTTCGTGAGATTATATGCATGATATCTTAATTTACAAATCTACTATAAAACATTTTAAATTATTACCCGTTGACTCAACAATATTTACGCATAATGCCATTAGAGATTTTATTTAAATAATAGATTTCAAAATTTTTAGAAAGGATATAGATGTAATAACCTTAATTGTAATCCTATACATCATACCCTATATAATTACCATACACTAATCATGAATCTTCCCTTGATTTTTTACATAATTCATCCAAAAATTTAAAACTTATTATATTAATTACAAAAATATTTAATAAATTCCCTATTATAACTATCAATCACATTATATTCTCCTTTAATAACCATATAATATCGTAATTTCCACATTCTTAATTTGGAATTACCTTTAATATAAACTATACGNAATTTGGAATTACCTTTAATATAAACTATACGAAATTAAAATCCCGGAATTTTAGTATAAATTTAATTTCAAATTTGATTTTTTAACCAATCACTTTAAAAAATTTATTTAAGTTTACATAATTATCA
>OVBA01004479.1:0-23397 GCA_900406435.1 Lepidium aucheri | reverse complement strand
ATATAATTTATAAGACTTTATAAGAGAGCTTAAAAAATTTATAAGGTGTTTGTAAAAAATTTATAACGTGTTTATCAATATTTATAAGGTGTCTATAAAAAATTTATAAGGTGTTTATAAAAATTTATAAGGCCTTTATAAAAATTTATAAGGTGTTTATAAAAATTTTAAAAAGATTTATAAGCGCACTTATAAAAAAAATTTGGCGGGAATTTTGTCGGGAAATTTTTTTTTTCCGAAATCTATTTTTTCAAAATTCCATAAAAAAAATTTGGCAGGAAGTTTTTTTTGGCGGGAAAAATTTATAACAGTTTTATTGAGGGTATTTTAGTCATTTTTGTATTAATGAAAGACATTTTTGAAAAGATAAATGTCAAGGGCATTTTTGAAAAAAAGTACACTAAAAAGAGTATTTCTCAAAATTTCTCTTTCTTTATTTTACCCTACAAATCAACATAAAGTTCCAATAAGGTTATTTAATCTAAGATAGAAAATTATGCCTTTTGAAAACTTGCCTAGTTATCCTTAGAGCATCTAAAGTGGTAAGAAACTTATTGAGTTTTTTTTATCAATATAATATTATTATTTTTTTGATAGAATTTAATTTGAGAATCCTATCATAATTTTAACTTTCATTGGTGAGAGACTTACTAAATGCCTCACTAATACAAAATTTATAAATTCAAAAACGTTTATTTTTTTTAACACTTATCTATTTTATAAATACAAGAATATGTTAATTTTAATTTAAAGTATCATTTTTAATATTTTAAAATGTTAATAAAGTTTTATATGATATTAGGATTTAAATACTTTTAAGTATTTTATTTGAATTTAATTTTTTATTTAATTTTATTTTTCTCTTTTATTGATTATTAATGGAATTATATAATCTATAGTAACAATACAATTTTATCTTATAATTAAAAAAAAATTACAATACGTAGGCTCATGAAAGATAGAACTTAAAACACTCCAAAGCATAGATAACACATAAAATGAGACTACATATAAAACTAATTTAGCTTTAATTTTCTCTTGGCCCAAATTATAATTATATGTTTTTATCATATTTTTAGATTTTAAAAAAGTCCAAAGATTTTTTATATAATTTAATATTATTATTTTGATTAAATTTTAAATTACTATATATATATATATATAATTTAAACTTAAGTATAATGGAGCTTGTCAGATAAATTATTTTATTTTACAATTTATAAAAAATAAAAAATAATAATATATAAATGATTTTTTTAGTTTTTAAATTATGAAAAAATAAAACTATTATAAAATGATTTAGACTAATGAACATGTGTTTCATAAGAGAGAAAATTGAGGGTTCTGATGATTTCTCAAAATGAAAACTGATTCTCACCTTTTAGAATAAAAAATTGATTTTTTATTTATTTTACCTGTGAGAAACTGAGTAAAAAAACCCCCTTCCCTCTAGTTTTTTTTAGCATAAAGAATGGTGTAAGATCGTCTTTAATGGAAATTTTTTAATAAGTCTTTCACTATTAAAAAAATAAAATTAATGAAAAGATAAGAGAGATAAAAGACTATGCTACGTGTAACTCTATAGAGTAAGCTTTGAGAAATGAACTTGTAGTATTTGAGGAGAATAATCTTTCTAATACAGGAAAATAAATGGCAAAGGAGAAACTTTTATAGAAAATAGGTTGATACGTTTTTAGCATTAAACAGCTAGATGATTTTGTCCTATATGCCTAGGGATGGCAGAGAAGGATGGTCTTTGGTTTGCTCCAAGACAGACTCTGAACACATTCAGACTTTGCACATCGCAGATTGCGAGCATAGGACATAGAGCCATTAAAGACCTTTTCAGTGTTGTGTTGGGCTTTTTGGTGTGAAGACTTGATTTTGATGGGCCTTTAACTGTGCAGTTTTGGCCTTTACTCGATTCTGTTTTCTGTAACGGAGAAAGAGATATTCATCTCTGTCATTAAAATTGGACACATCGAAATTTGATGAGAGAAAAAAGGTAAAATAGAGGATATAAAATTAACTAAGGGACAATTTTGAAAAACAATATTTTAAAGGGGTGTTTCTGAAGAAAGGCATTTTGTAAGTGGCATTCTTCGAAATTTCTCAATTTAATTTGCCGACTCAAATAATAATTTCTTTTATCGTTGCCAATCCATTTCTTCATAAACGATCTCTTGCGTGTTAAGCCAGTAACTAAAAACTTCCAGAAGCTCAGCCTCAAATCATCAATGGCGATTGCTGATTTTCTTCCAAAAGAGTACGGATATGTTGTTCTCGTCCTCGTCTTCTACTGCTTCCTCAACCTTTGGATGAGCGCTCAAGTCGGCAGAGCTCGCAAAAGGTTTCCACAAACTTCTCTCCTCTTTTTTTCTCGCGCTTGCTCATTTGTTCATCGTCTCCTTTAACATTTGACGTATTTTGCCTTGATATTGAACCGAGGAAGCTAGAACGTCTCCTTTCCTCTAGTTTTCTTTCGTATTGTGCAGAAATTTTAGTTGATTCCGTAGATTGACCTGAAATTATCAACTTGTTGCAGTTTTTTTTAAATATTATCAGAGTTTGGTTCTATAAATCTACTCTAGTCGCCTCAATTGAGTTTTCCTATGAATTGAATCGAGAATGAGCTCCCTGTTTCCTTTCTAATTTTGCGTAATTGATTGGAATCCATAGATTGATGTGACCTAGGACTACAATTTACTCAAATTCTCGCAGAGTTTGTCTCAGACTCTCAGTCCTGAGTGTTTTTTGTAAACTGGATTCTGTAGCCTGATTTCTTGTTTTGTTGTCTAATGAGTTTAAATTCATTTGAAAAGCATGAGTTCTTACAGGATTCTGGATCTATTGTTTTGTTCATATCCAACTCTGGAGTCTCTTTCTATTGGTTGATCAGCATAATCATCCTTGATGTAGGTACAACGTTCCATATCCAACTCTATATGCAATAGAATCAGAGAACAAAGAAGCTAAACGCTTCAACTGCGTTCAGGTTAAAATTAGTCAAATCCCTTCTTGTGATTCTGTTTTCTTCTTCTTCTACTTGTTTTTGAGATGTTAGTTGAATATTTTGTGGTTGCAGAGAGGACATCAAAACTCTCTAGAGATGATGCCAATGTACTTCATACTCATGATACTTGGTGGAATGAAACACCCTTGTATCTGTACTGGCTTGGGTTTACTCTACAATGTTACTCGATTCTTCTACTTCAGAGGTTACTCTACTGGAGATCCCATGAACCGCCTCACTATCGGGTTTGTTCTTTTAAAACTCTATGATAATTAACTCTGATAGATTAATACAGTAGTTACTTAGAAGATAACTAGAGTTTAGACTTGTCTAGAGTTGAATATATTCTTTCCTTCATTCCAATGGTATCAGAACGTTGAGCTAACCTTGTCAAAACCATTTTCTGTTTTGCCTTTTCTTCATACATTGGTGTTTTTTCCAATCAATCGATGAATTGATTTGACCCTTAATTCTATTTCTTCCTCCACAGAATTTCTTCTTTTCTGCATCTTCATATCATTCTATTTTTTCTCGATCCTTGAGTAACTCCGAGTTAACGATTGATAATCTATGTGTTTGCAGGAAATACGGTTTCTTGGGATTGTTAGGTCTCATGATCTGTACAATCTCGTTTGGTGTTACTCTGATCCGTGGTTAAGACTTAAGACCTCTCTTTGGTAAGGTGTATGATTTTCTCTGAGTTTGTTAGTCCGCTTTGGAACTGATCCTTTGTAAAGTTGTTTTGTGTAATAATCTTATAGAGTTTGTTGCTTATACAATAACTTTATAAAGTTGTGATAAATCATAAATTTTCACGTTATGTATAACAATGAATTTCACGATATATATAACAGTGAGTTTTCACATCACTCCACGATAGCTCTTGAGATGAGCATAACAAAAGAAGCATGAGTTAGTTTTGGTAATTTATAATTCTATTTCCTCAAGTGATCAATTACTCAATGCGACACGTTATCTTGACTTGGCAACAACAAAAAAAGAAGCATGCCCACATGATTTCTTTAGTATGTCTTAGAAATGAATATATATATACATATATATTTAGTTCGGTTAATTGCAATTCTGGATTTTAAAATTTTTATTGTATATATTCTGATAGAGTTTTATTGTGTTTAGATTTAGATTTGGTTTTAGACAGAAAAAAAAACTTTAAAATTTATTTGTAATTAATATTTTTAAAATTTTATGGGGTTAATTTATACTTTTAAAAGATAAAATGTAAAAATATAAAAAAAAAGTTGTCGAGGACAGGTGGTCCAGTAGTGTTGTCATTTTACAAATCTTCTAGGCATCAAAAATCGAATTCCCTATCTGTAGTATAAGGAAGGAAATTAAAAGTCATTAGGCTAATTAACAAAAAAAGTTAAAAAAATGTATACAAAAAATATATGTTTAAAATATCTTTCGGAGAAAAATATCTAATTAAATATATTATTTATTACTGAATTCAATTACCTAATACGATTCGAAATTAGTTTTTTTTTTTGCTAATAAATACTTTTGTATTAGGAATAATTTTGAATTTAGTTTTAATTTCTTCATAATTTTGGCCTCATATCCGTTAACCGTTTCAGCACGTCCGGTGTCTGTGCTCTCACTTAAATATCTTATATATTAAAATAGAAAATATTTTTATTTTGAATGTGTTATAAACTTTAAAATAAAATTACATATAGTTTATAACTACCCTTAAAAATAGGATTAAGCTGAATTTGGTTATATATTTTTATATGAAAATTCAAAATTACTAATAACTTAATAAAAAAAATTTAAAAGATAAAACTTAATAAAAATTTATCTAGTACAAATTTGATTACTGATTCGATTCCGCTTAGAGTTTAGATTCCATTTACTGGATATATAGATTTAGGACATAATCTGGTATTTTTTCGGGTTATGTTTCTCTACTTTGGTATTTTAATGATTTAAAATTTATTCGGCTATTTTTATTTTTTGGATAGAGTTTGGTTTGCTATAGATCAAGTTTGTGTTCAGGTTCATATATTTTTGTATAAAAGTTTAAAATTTAATAGAAAAACTTTTAAAAGCTAAAATTTTGTTCTTGATTTATTTTTGGTTCCGGTTCGGATTCGGATTTAGTTTTTTGGGTAAATAGATTTAGGTTTCATTTAGATATTTTTGTCGGGTCATGTTTCTATAATTCAGATTTCTGGTTCGGGTTTCAGGTCTCTAAAACAATGTCTCGAAAATAATATCTTGAAATATCAACACGGATCTAACACTCTAAATGAACACGATTTAAAAATAATAATTAAAACAATCAAATCCTGCATTATAATACGGGTATAATCCGCAGGAAATGATTTTATTTTGGCAGTATTATAAAAAGGATGATAAAATTAACATAAAATTTGTAACAACTCTTAAAAATAGTTTTTATGTGTTTTCGTTATAAACTTTTATAAAAACCTTCAAAGCTAATAAAGATTTAATAGAAAAAAAATCAGGAATAAAACTGAAACTAATAAAAATTTACCGGGTACAAATTATGTTCTTAATTAGGTTTAAATTCAAATTTGGATTCAATTTTTTGGTTACATAGATATAGAACCATATTTTGATATGTGTTGAGTTCGATTCCTCTAATTCAGTATTTTGGTTCATTTGATTAAAGATTTATTCGGATATTTTTATTTTTTATATATGGTCCGGTTTGGTGTAGATCAAATTCGAGTTCAGATACTTTTATATGAAAATTCAAATTAAAGAATAACTAATAAAAAAACTCTAAAAAGCTAAAATTTTGTTTTTTATTTGGTTCTAGTTCAGATTTGGGTTCGGTGTTGGGTACATAGATATATGACTCATTTAACTATTTTGTTGAGTTCAGCTCATCTTATTCAGATCGATTTTAGTCCTCTAATACAATATTTTTCAAAAACAATGTTTCAAAATATCAATACGGGTCTAATAATCTAAATAAATTTGGATTATCTAAAAAATCAAATCCCCTCGTTATAATGTGAGTATATTCTAGTTATATTCTATAATCTTATATATTAAATCGAGAGACATTTTCATTTTAACCGTGTTATAAACTTTAGAATAAAATTAACATATGGTTTATAATTACCCTTAAAAATAGGTTTAATGTGAGTTTGGTTATAAACTTTTATATAAAAATTAAAAAAGTTAATGAAAAAAACTTTAAAAATATTAAAATTAAATTATATCGGATACAAATTTGATTTGATTCGGTTCCGGTTCACGTTTGAGTTCGGTTTTCTGAATACATAGATTTAACACTCATTATGGTATTTTTTTCGGGTTTGGTTCTTCTAATTCGATATTTTGGCTATTTTGATATTCGGTTATTTTTATTTTCAAATCGGGCTCGGTTCGGTATAGATCAAGTTCGGGTTTGAATATTTTTATATGATAATCCAAAATAAATTAAAATTTAATTTAAATACTCTAGAATTTTGTTTTTGATTTGGTTCCGGTTCAGTATCTTAAATATAGGTTTATGATCCATTGTGATATTTTGTCGAGTTTTGTTCGGATTAGATCTCTCTAATTTGGGTCAATTTCGGTTGAATTTTGGATCATGAGAACAATATTTCAAAAACAATGTTCAAAATATCAATACGGATCTAAAAATCAAATAAATACGAAAAAATAATAATTTTACGCTATACTATGAATATAATCCTATTATAATATATATAGTGAGAAAGAGAAAGACGTTAAGATGCATACGTGGAAATTGGGAAACGGAGTGAAATGTTTTGGTGAGTGTTAAAGTGTTTTTTCCAAATGGTTGGTTTGCGAGTGTCAGATAGGGCGGAAAATCGTCACGAGATACCGACCGACATAGTGAGACACCTACATGACCGCGTAGGTTGATATTTCAAATGACTTGATCGATGGTTTGTTTTGAAATATAATTAATAATTTCATATTTATTATTTGGCTAAAAAGTTTCTAATTACGTACTCTTTCCCTTGTAATTAATTTTTTTAATGAATCTTGTTTCTGGTATATAGAAGGTTTTTGTATTGATTTGGTTCAATATATTCTTTTAATTTATTGGTTTCATGAGAAAAAGTTGAATAATATTTTAAACAGTGTGTTTGATTCTGTGGATATTATTTTGTATACTTGCACATTGTTTTTAGGTTTTGTCCCATCATTTTTTGAGTATCTTTGCATTTTTGTTATCAAGCCTCTTGTCCAAGGTTTTGAAGATCTTCTGGTAACGTTCCTATTTTGAAATTGTGGGCTTCTATTGCATCAAGAAACATGTGTAAATAAATTAATATTTATATGTGTGTGTGTAATCTAGAGCGAACAATCATGGTCATAGGGGACCAAGTGTAATGTTTTCCGATGAACATCCAATACTCGAGTCATATTTGATTTTCATTCAAAGTCAAAACTACTTTGCGATTTTGACAAAACTTAATCAGTGTTTACCAAATTTCCGTGTGGTCATACCTCACTTGATACAGTCATTGCATTTGCTTAATATGTATATTAAATAGATTTGGGTCTTTCAGAAATGATGTCATAGATCAACTAATTAAGACTGCATAAATTAACATCCACATAGTTTGATGTGACTGCTTTTTTCTATTATATACAAAATCAGTTTATGTTATTGGATTATGCATCAAATTCATAACGTTCGCATAATTGCATAACGATATATATATATATATATAAAGTTAATATGTTCTAATTGATTAGGATCTAGTACAAATGTTCAAGATCAAACTTGTAGATTCAAGATGGATGATGTGTAAGGATTCTATCTAATAAGAATATAAAAAAAATAAAAAAAATGAATAAATTGCCGAGTTGCTATTTATTGCTTGTAAATAACTATGAAATGTAGTCTCTTTGTGGAGAACTCCTCCTCTATTTATAAAGTATAGAGGTGGTTACAAATAGATCAAAAATGAAGATGTTACATTCTTGTTTAGATTCGAAATTATCTAGAAGATCTTTGCACGATTTTTCGGAAATATCCCATATTAGAAAAAGAATATTTCTGTTTATCTTTTTGATGACATGCCAGCCGTATTCTTCTTATGATGAATTGCCGAGAAGGATTTCTACCGAGTTTAGAACTAAATGATTGAGTCTTTTTATGAAGTTCATGATTGTAATCTTAACATCACTTACTATATGTGGGCCTAAGTAGGATCTCAGATCCACTTCCAATAATTGTTCCCTTCAGACTCAGAAAATTTGTCTTATAATTTTTGAGTCGAAATGACATGCTCTCTTCATCTTTTTTACTGAGACGCCTTTACTTTATTTCCTTTGTTGCTGTAAGTTATTCGTGACAAGATGAGGAAAACCAAAATTGAGTCGGAGTCTTGCTCCAGTTTCGATGATGCAATGCTATTTGTCTCTGGTTATATTCATCGTGTCAAAAGAAAAGACGACAAAATCTTGGCGAGAGACTTTGATGCTGAGGTGAATACTTTGGAAGATACTAGTAAGGATATCAAGGTTCTCACCATGGTCGGTCAAACTAGAGCTCATTCTCGTATCTTGTCGGTCACAACTATAACATACTTGAACCAGCCTTGGTCCAAAAAACGTCGCAGAAGGTCGTGTAAATGGTCAAAAGGGCGGAAAAACAGCTCAAGTCAGCTGACAACTAGCTAGAAGGAGTAAAAGCCAAGCTGGGCCAGCTCGAAACCAGCTGGGTGAACTGATGGGTAGCTGGATCAGCTCAACCAAGTAACAGTCCAGCTGAGCCAGCTGACTGATCAGTCCACCAGCTGGACGGTTATGGGTGACGCTCGGGTAGTGGTCCGACCCGCAGACCCGATGGATCTAATAGGCGGGTGGATGCGGTTGAACCCGCGAACCAACGCACCTTTTTGGCAACAAAGGCGAACGTGTGCCTTTAACCAAAAGGACGCACGTGTCCGCCAAGAGATGCATCCGATCGCCCAAAAGGCACCTTTCCGCAGATGGACGCGTCCATACGTGCTCTATAAAAGAGCATGCACCCTCCCTTCTTCCCCATTCAGTCACGATCACGAAAATAGCCATTAAAACACAGAGAAAAGCTCGGGAAGATAGAAAAAGGCGATTAAGTGGGAATCGATCAATAAGTGATCGGTAGATTGGATTTGAAAGCAATAGCAGACGGCAAAGACGTCCAGATGAAGGACGCAATGGGAACAAACACGGGCGACAAAGACACGGCCCTAGAGGTGAGTGCGTGAACATGGCCTACGGCGTAGTCAGGCTTGCTAGATTGATCTTATGATCTTAAGTTCTCTTGTCCCATTTTACTTAAACGATTGCCTAAGTAGTATGTACCGAATTCCGCCTTGCACCAATGGACATAACTAGTCCTAAAGGCCATCAGTTGCATTGCGAACATCTCGGCTGGTGTGACCGAGTGATTTTGGCCATCACCGACTTGATTTGTGAATGTCCATCGACAGTATTGGATAAAAATTGGGTCTGTTGGGTTTTGGCGGAATATTGGTGATCATTCATGCATAAGCATGCATTGGGTTTGGGGTGCATAGTCCGTATTCACTAAGTATATTGTATATACTTACCCGTCACCCAATTTTCAGGAATTGACGGTACAAATGGGAAGGATGAGGACAGACCGCAAGGCTGAAGGACTAAGGATGGATGGACGGTTGGGGAATCAGGTAGATAGGGATCCTAACAATTGTAATAGCCTATTGTGCAAACAAATCATTGTATGGAAACCCGTTTATTGATTAACAAAGATCCGATTTCCTTTATCAAACTCTAAAATCAGTCACGACTTAAACTCTCATGAATCACAGAATTAAAAACAATGTACAATGATCAAGTAAAATGTAAAGCCATAATAGACTTAATAAAAATTAAGTCTCATCTGGGTGAGGCGAACCTCCCAAACTTAGAAGTTTCGGGAAGGGTCATTTCAAGTTGTTATCAGAGCATGCTTGATCTTTGGACATAGTCACGGGTTGGGTTAGAATGTCCATCCAGTCTGAAGGTCTTGCGTCCGATCATCCAAGTAAGTTCTTAGAACTAACTCTGAACGGTTACAGATGGAAAAGAATTGCGCAAAAGCACTAAGAAAACAAGGAAGGAAAAAGATGTTGGGACAAGTCAGAAAGACACGGATGATGTCAACTTTACCGGACCTAGGGTAGGGAATGACGCCGTGATCCAGACAGAACTGACTGCAACTCGGAAAGACATTCCACCGGTACTAAACACGGAGAATCCAGAGGATGTGGCCGAGTCTTTGACTGCGGGCGGATCCTCAGGACCCCGTATAGGCGGTGCGAACATTAACCAAGGGTTGGGACGTAATAATGATGGAATACCTACCCCTCGTGAGTAGTGGGAAATGATGCGCCAAATGATGACTCAAATGGCCTTGTTGACCGGGGTCCTTGCACAACCTGCGGGTGTGTATGGGACTGGGAACTAGTTTTTGGTACCACCGTCTACTGAGAACCTAACCGGCATCATTGAAAAGAACCAGTCTACGGTGAATCCGTCTACTGGAAATCCTTCCAACACACGGGAACTAAACTTGGTAGTGGAAAACCGTATTGGTGAGAGCCCAGGTAATGAAACGGGCGGGTCGCTACCAAGGGTCTCAATGGAAAGGGTGAGTTATTTGACTGTGCTTGAGCACATGTTTAGGCTCGGAACAAAGCAATTCTTCGGAAGTGCTCACCCCGTTGAGGTAGACGAATAGAGGAGTTGTTTGGTGAGGAATTTTAGTACCACTCGGTGCCCACAAGATTTTCGGAAGGACATAGCGGTTCACTTCTTAGAAGGTGATGCGCATAATTGGTGGATCTCTGTTGAGAAACTCAAGGGAGACAACCATATTTCCTTTGCGGATTTTGAAGGAGAATTTAACAAAAAGTATTTTCCTCCGGAAGCTTGGGACCGCCTTAAGTCAGCCTATTTGAACTTAGTTCAAGGGCAAAAGACTGTGAGGGCTTACGAAGAGGAATTCAACCGTCTTAGACGCTTTATCAGACGAAAACTCGAGGAAGAGCTGGCCCAAGTTCAAAGGTTTAAGCGCGGGTTAAGAGTGGAGATACGTAATCATTTGCACGTCCGAACTTTCAACTCGGTGTCTGAACTGGTTGAAAAGGCTGCTATGGTCAAACTTGGTCTCGCTGAAGAGAGCAAGTTAAAACGACTAAAGAATCTAAGCCATCCTCATCCACAAAAGACAGAAGGGAAAAAGAGGAAATGGGGAAGTATGGAAAACCCGACTAAGTCGGAAGAGGCGCGTAAAGAGTGTGCGACCTGTGGTAAGAGGCATAGTAGCCAATGCTTGAAGGCAATAGGCGCATGCGCTCGATGTGGAAGCAACGAACAAAGGACCCAAAACTGCCCAAAGACCGATCGCGGTAACAGGATGGCTGGCAGTGTGGCCCAGAAATGTTAGAATTGCGGAATGTCGTGACAATTTAACTAGATCGGACAAAGGGTGAACCGCGGAGGAAATGAACTGACTCCAGTGGCTAAAAGGCCTACTGGTATACCGCGGGTTTACGAATTGTCAAAGGAAACCGGCACGGTTGGTAATACGATCACTGGTACGTTATCTTCTCTTTACTAAGTGTTTTGGGAAAAGCATGACATGCATAAGCATATAGGTACTTAGCATTCTAGAGTGGATGTGTAGGGACCTTAAATGTAGGTGATGTCATGACCCATATACTCTTTGACTCGGGGGCTTCGCATAGCTTCGTGAGTACAAAGATGATGGGTAAAGGACGGTTCCAGAAGGGACCACAAAATATATATGGAATAGTAAAGGCAGCGGGCGATCAAGTAATGCGATCCTATGGGATGTATTGCAACATTCCAGTCTTGATCAAGGACATGGTAATGGAAGTTGACCTAGTCACAACCGATCTAAAGAATAACGACGTGATCTCGGGTATGGATTGGCTAGGAAAATACAAGGCTAACATCGACTGTCACCATGGAAGGTTATTATTTGAAAGGAAGGAGGAGAGTTGGAATTTCAAGGAATCCGATCAACTCAAGGAAGCCTAGTAATCTCAGCTATCCAAGCAAAACGGATGCTAGAAAACGGTTGTGAAGCATACTTAGCCACAATAACATCAACCATAGTTGGGGAAAATACAAAATTGAAAGATATTCCGATTGTAAGGGACTTTCCGGATGTGTTCGAACCTGTGAAGGGTTTACCACCAGACCGAGCTGATCTGTTCATAATAGAACTTGAACCCGACACAACTCCAATATCTAAAGCTCCCTATCGAATGGCCCCGACCGAGATGGCTGAGTTGAAAAAGCAATAGGAGGAGTTGTTGGAAAAAGGGTTCAGACGGCAGAGTAGTTCTCCTTGGAGAGCGCCACTCTTGTTCGTAAAGAAAAAGGATGGAAGCCTAAGAATTTGCATAGATTATCGCGGTCTGAATAAGGTCACAGTGAAAAATAAGTACCCATTGCCGCAGATAGATGAGCTATTAGAGCAATTGAGAGGGGCAAAGTTGTTTTCAAAAATCGACTTGGCCTCGGGTTATCACCAAATTCCTATCGAGCCAATGGACGTTCGGAAGACAGCCTTTCGGAATAGGTATGGTCATTATGAATTCGTTGTGATGCCTTTTGGTCTAACAAATGCTCCTATAGCCTTTATGAAAATGATGAAAAATATGTTCTGGGATTGGTTGGACGAGTCGGTTATCGTCTTCAATGATGATATTCTTGTCTATTCGAAGGACCGAGAAATGCATGAACATCATCTTAAGGCAGTCTTAGAACAGCTTCGACAACAGAAACTCTATGCCAAGCTCAGCAAATGTAGTTTCTGGCAAAAGAGTGTTGGCTTCCTAGGACACATTGTTTCCAAACAAGGAGTGTCCGTAGACCCAGATAAGATAAGAGCAATCAAAGAATGGCCATGACCAAAGAATGCGACCGAGATTCGAAGCTTCTTGCGATTGGCCAGATACTATAGCAAGTTTGTGAAAGGGTTCGCAAGCATGGCTCAACCCATGACACGGCTAACCGGAAAGGATACCAAGTTCGAATGGTCAGATGCTTGCGAAAGGTGCTTCCAATGGTTGAAGGTAATGCTAACTAGTGCACCTGTTCTAACTTTGTCTGACACGGATAAACCCTATATGGTTTATACCAACGCGTCCAAAATAGGATTAGGGTGTGTGTTGATGCAGAGGGGTAAGGTGGTTGCATATGCCTCTAGGCAGTTGTGAAAACATGAAGTGAACTACCCAACGCATGACTTGGAGATGGCTCGGTGGTGTTCGCTTTGAAAATCTGGTGATCATACTTTTATGGTGCAAAAGTTCAGATTTTCATTAACCATAAAAGCCTTAAGTATATCTTCACACAACCCAACCTGAACCTTAGGCAAAGAAGATGGATGAAACTAGTTGCGGACTATGATCTGGACATTACCTATCATCCGGGGAAGGCAAACCAAGTAGCATACGCTCTTAGTAGGAGGAGATCAGACGTTGCGGCCGAAAGGGAAACCGAAAACATGGTAAACATGCTCAAGGCGTTGCATCTTAATGCAGTGACCGCTGCATGGAACCTTTGGGTTCAAGGGCCGTGGAACAAGCAGACTTACTGACCCGAGTCAAAGCCGCCCAAGAGAAGGATGAGAATCTAAAACAAATGGTGCTGAACGATAAAACTGAGTACCAAAAAGCAACCAATGGGACTATCATGGTAAACGGCCGGATAAGTGTACCAAATGACAAAGGATTAATTGAAGAAATCTTAAGAGAAGCACATCATTCCAAATTCGCGATCTACCCAGGCATGAACAAAATGTACCGCAACCTAAAAAGGTATTACCATTGGATCGGTATGAAGAAGGATGTGGCTGCATGGATAAGTAAATGTCCGACCTGCCAGTTGGTAAAGGCGGAACATCAAGTCCCTAGTGGTTTACTGCAAAGTCTTCCTATACCCGAATGGAAATGGGACCATGTCACAATGGACTTTGTGACCGGGTTACCAAAGACCAACTCCAAACGTAATACAATATGGGTCGTAGTGGATAGACTAACAAAGTCGGCCCACTTCATTGCAATCAAGGACACAGACGGAGATGAGACAATTGCTGAAAGGTATGTAAACGAAATTGTCCAATTGCATGGAGTCCTGGCTAGTATAGTGTCAGATCGCGACTCGCGATTTATATCTCAGTTCTGGAAGGCCTTTCAAAACGCCTTAGGAACTAAGGTGAAAATGAGTACAGCTTATCACCCGCAGATAGATGGGCAATCTGAACAAATAATCCAAACCCTGGAAGACATGTTACGGGCATGTGTATTGGATTGGGGCATATCATGGGAGTCACACTTGCCGTTGCTCGAGTTTGCCTATAATAATAGCTACCAAGCCTCGATCGAAATGTCACCATACGAAGCCTTGTATGGACGACCGTGTCAAATGCCATTGTGCTGGACCCAAGTAGGAGAACGTAGCATGATTGGCCCAGAAATTGTAGACAAGACCACGGAAAAGATCAAGTTCTTATGGGAAAAAATGAAGGAAGCCCAAGATAGGCAAAAGAGTTATGCGGATAAGAGAAGAAAGGATATAACCTATGAAGTGGGTGAACGAATATACTTGAAGGTGATTACATTCAAGGGACGAGCAAGGATCTCAAAGAATGGAAAGCTAAGTCCAATGTACATTGGTCCGTTTCAAATAATAGAAAGGGTTGGTGCGGTTGCTTATAAGTTAGAACTGCCACCCAAAATGAGTGCTTTCCACAATGTGTTCCATGTTTCTCAACTACGTAAGTGTTTGGTCGATCAAAGCTTGATTTTGTCCAAACCACCAAAGTAACTTAAGAGAAACTTGACCGTGGAAGCTAAGCCAGTTCGGATCATTGATCGAATGGCAAAGAAAACATGCAAGAGAAATATCTCAATGGTTAAAGTGGTGTGGGAATGCAATGGAACGGAAGAAATTACATGGGAAACGGAATGCCAAATGAGATCCGAGTTTTTGGAATGGTACAAGGAACAAAACATTGGTGACACAGATAGTCCAGATTCGAGAACAAATCCCTTTCAAGGGGGGAGAACTTGTAACATCCCTGAACTAGCCTTGGTCCAGAAAACATCGCGGAAGGTCGAGTAAATGGTCAAAAGGACAGAAAAACACCTCAAGTCAGCTGACAACTAGCTGGAAGGAGTAAAAGACAAGCTGGGCAAGCTCGAAACCAGCTGGGTGAACTGATGGGTAGCTGGATCAGCTCAACCAAGTAACAGTTCAACTGAGCCAGCTGACTGACCAGTCCACCAGCTGGATGGTTATGGGTGACGGTCGGGTAATGGTCCGACCCGCAGATCCGATGGATCGAAGAGGCGGGTGGATGCGGTTGAACCTGCGAAACAACGCACCTTTTCGGCAACAAAGTCGAACGTGTGCCTTTAACCAAAAGGACGAACGTGTCCGCCAAGAGATGCATCCGTTCACCCAAAAGGCACCTTTCCGCGGATGGACGTGTCCATACATGCTCTATAAAAGAGTGTGCGCCCTCCCTTCTTCCCCATTCAGTCACGATCATGAAAATAGCCATTAAAACACAGAGAAAAGCTCGGGAAAGATAGAAAATGGCGATTAAGTGGGAATCGATCAATAAGTGATTGGAAGATTGGATTGGGAAGCAATGGCGGACGGCGAAGACGTTTAGATGAAGAACGCAATGGGAACGAACACGGGCGACAAGGACAGGGCCCTAGAGGTGAGTGCGTGACCATGGCCTACGGCCTAGTAAAGCTTGCTAGATTGATTTTATGATCTTAAGTTCTCTTATCCCCTTTTACTTAAACGATAAGAACTTAACGATTGCCTAAGTCGTATGTACCAAATTCTGCCTTGCGCCAATGGACATAACTAATCCTAAAGGCCATCAGTGGCATTGCAAACATCTTGACTGGTGCGACCGAGTAATTTTGGCCATCACCGACTTGATTTGTGAATGTCCACCGAAAGTGTTGGATAAAAATCGGGTATGTTGGATTTGGCGGAATATTGGTGATCATTCATGCATAAGCATGCATTGGGTTTGGGGGTACATAGTCCGTATTCACTAAGTATATTGTATATACTTACCCCTCACCCAATTTTCTGGAATTGACGGTACAAATAGGAAGGATGAGGACGGACCGCAAGGCTGAAGGACTAAGGATGTATGGACGGTTGGGGAATCGGGTAGATAGGGATCCTAATTATTGTAATAACGTATTGTGCAAACAAATCATTATATGGAAACCCGTTTATTGATTAATAAAGATCCGATTTCCTTTATCAAACTCTAAAATCAATCAAGACTTAAAATCTGATGAATCACAGAATTAAAAGTAATGTACAATGATAAAGTAAAATGTAAAGCCAGAATAGACTTAATAAAAATTAAGTTTGATCTGGGTGAGGCAAACCTCCCAAACTTAGAAGTTTCAGGACAGGTCGTTTCAACAACCATCTCAGATAGGGAACTTGAAATCATAGAGAGATGGACACCACCCTCGATGTTCGTCCGACTGTAATTACTCCAAAGAAATTGGAGAAGGTTTTCAGCATGTATTCGACTTTGCAAAATGTTAAAATTCAGATCCTAGGTCGGGACGATACACCATGGACTCCTCTTGACAATTTTTTCGGCCATTTACAATTGGTGGTTTACAGAAGCTCGGATGTGGCTTCCAATTCCCGACCTCTTGGCCAAATATTGCTATGCACAAAAAATCATGATGTCTCAACTTGGGCCTTCCAGAACAATGAACATTTTCAGGAATTTAATTCTTAGGAGTGAATTTAGAGTCGATATTTCAGCTCGGCTATTTGAAGACATGACGGTCTTCTGTACAAATAAGCCTCTTAATTGGATTTTTTTTGTGAAGGCTAAGACTGGTCTTCATTTCCTCGACGGTGTTATGTGCAAGGTTACGAATTGGAAGCACCACTACTTTTTTGCTTGTCCTAATGAGCCCCTCTTTGTTCCTTACTCGTTTTGGTTTCTAAGTCTCGGCATCCTCTTGATTTGCCGACTTATTAGTTGCTTCTTGTAACTATCTCTCTCTTTCCGTTTTTGCATTCAAAATAGTTGTATTTTTTCTTCTTCGGAAACATTTACTTCTCCTTTGCTGAATTTCTCGATGATGGGTTCTTGCAATTGCTTACACATTGAAGTTGTATGTACAACTTGTTTGTGGAAGGCACAATACTCTGTGCGGTTGTAGGTGTTGTTCCATGTTTTATCTCATGACTTTTTGGTTGGGCTTCCGGTCTCTCTGAGTTAAAAGGCCATTAGCTATTCGTCCTTTTCCTTTGTTAAAATGTTGTCTCGGCTCTTGGTATTCTTTTTTAGATTCTTTTACCTCAGATACCTTTGGCATCTTAGTAGGCTTAGCTAGAATTTTCAGCTCCTCAATGTATTCGGCGTGTCTGGCCAATCTATTCAAAGCGTCTGATACTATAGTTGGCCGATTTACAAAGATATCTTGCTTTAGAGCTTCATCTCTGACCATCCTAGTTTTCAAGGCTTCGATAGCCATATTGTTGTTCACTTTTACCTTAATCATGATTTTCCTGGAATGACTGAGATACTAATTTAAAGTTTTGTCGTGCCCTTGCCTTAAGGAGCGTAGTTCTGCTATCAAGGTATCCTGAATGGAAAATATAGCGTACTGCTTCATGACTGATTCAGCTAATTGGTTGAAGCTTTCAATTGATCCAGTTGGTAGCTTTGTAAACCACAAGAGTGCGTCTCTGTGTCATGTTTTCAACAAAAAATTGACAATATGATGCGTCCTCCTAGCATGGGTGATAATCCGTACCTCCCATCATGATATTGAAGGCACTCAGGGATTCCAATGGATCTTTTGTTCCATCGTAGGAAGGACGGCAGAGTCTCGGTCCGTGGTTTACCGAGATCCTTCTCAACCTCTATGAGAACAACGAGTTTCTAGTGTGGGCTAGAACTCGACCGATTTTTAGTGCCGAGCTGATTGCCTGATGGAATTATGACCGCATCTCGTCCATCATTCCTAAGACAGTTGCAATGTCTATTATTGTTAGCATGAGCATTGACGTGGGAGCATGTCCATGCCTCACCACGTTAGTTAATTGCAAACTCAAAGTTTTGCTGAGTAGGTTCCTTTGCATGCTGGTGAGTACTTTTGTGTGAGGTCTGTTTGTCTGTACAGGTGGGTGACTGTACTTATGCGCTCCAATTTTTGCCTCAATTTGATCAAGACGTTCATTACTCCTTTGTTTTGTTACTCCCATCTTGAGCTAGCAGGATTTGTAGCATGTGCGTGAAAGTTAGAGGTTTAGTTGGTGGCTTTGGAAGATCTGAAACTTCCTCAGACTTCTCCTGATTTCCCATTGTCTGAACTTGGTTCAGAGTTGAGTCACGGGTTTGTTCGAGTTGCTCTGGAGGCGGGTCATTGACTCGTCTCACAGGTGAGTTGATTGCACTGTCGTTTCCGGACATTGTTGTTGTGGTTTCTTCCTTTTTCCTTTTACGTTAAGAAATCCTCTGACGTCTTCCCCACAGACAGCACCAATTATTGGAATATGATCTAGCACAAAGATTCAAGATCCAACTTGTAGATTCAAGAAAGAAGATATGTAAGGATTCTGTCTAATAAGGATGCAAGAATGAGTAAATAAATTGATGAGTTACCTCGTATTGCTTGTAAGTAATTGTGAAAACGTTGTCTCTTTGTGGAGACTTCCTCCTCTATTTATAAAGTTTAGAGACGGTTACAAATAGATCAAAAGTAGAAGTGTTACATTCTTGTTTAGATCTGAAGTTATCTAGAAGTTATCCCATATCGGAAAAGGAATATTTCTATTGTTCTTCTTGATGACGTGTCAGCCGAATTCTTCTTATGACAAATTACCAAGAAAAATTTCTACCGAGTTTAGAACTAAATGATTGAGTCTTTTTACCGAGTTCATGACTATGGTCTCAACATCACTTGTTGTTCCCGGACCAAAATAGGATCTTGGATCCACATCATTCACTTTAAAATTAACTTATTAACTTTAAATCATAATTAAAAATAAATTATAAATTCTAAACCATAATTTAAAAAAATGATAAATTCATTGGATATTTATACAATTTAGTATTTAAATTTAAACTAATATCACAAAAATATAATATGAAAACCTCACTCTTATAATTTATCTTATATAAAGATATTGATTTTGAATTCTCTTATATATTTGTTACATAATTGCTATTAAATTAAATTTATTACATATATCTAGAATATTTACAATTATAGTGATGCTGGGTATCTCAATATTTACACGAGTATCAAGAAAAATGAAAGTTTATATCAAATCAAATATTATATTTGTAATGGTTAAATATTGTAATATTCTTTGAATGATTTTATTCAACTCCATACATTTTGTTCATGTAGATGATGTCTCCTCACAAACCTATATTCAATGTGTGCGTAAATGATTTCATAGTTAATACAAACTCAATTAAATTACCCTTGAATAATGATAGATCTTACTCACTATATTGTCTTTTTTCGGCTGAAAAGAATAATCATTAAAGAGATAGATTCTTACAAGCCTCCATAGTTTAACCGGTAAGAAAAATAGAAAGAACAAGCTCCATACCAAAAGATATGATATAGCAATGAAAAGGAGCAGAAACCATGATGCTATGCTTCGTGATTTCAAAGGACGGAAAAAACAAACACTTAAAGCAGGCTCCGCCTCTTCGTCTATTAGATGTTGAATAACAATAGTATTATATTGTGAAAGCTGGTTGAAAATCTTAACATGTTGCAAGACTTTTACAATTTTGGAAAGAATTTAATGTCAAGAAAGAATGAAAGCTTATTAGTGTCAACATATTTGCTCCTTAATGAAAATATAAAATGACATTCAAGAGTTACGTACAATAAACTCCTCAATTAAATCATAAATTTCAAAATGCTTTTTTATTTTATTTTTTGCAGTCAAATCACAGCCACACCAATAAATATAAAAGTAAATTGCAAACATCGGTTTCAAACTTGTTATTGACTTCATCAGATATAAACTTCATACATTAAACTAATATCTAGGCAACTTATAACCAATTGTAGTTACTTTTGTAAACCCCACAAAATCAAATATCACTCACTATCCATGGATTTCTATTGCCTTGTGTATAGATAGTAACACCTCTTTCCTTTTTAGCTGTTGCTTTTTCAAAGGGTTTATTTTTGTAGACAAACAAAATGGGATTCGATAAAGGAGTGGTTCAATTGGTACAAAAGCAAAGATTCATTTTTAAATTTGCAAATAATGACACCGAACCCACTTGTGACTTGGTCCACTTTGTTATCTCTTTTCACCACATAACACTATAAGACAAATTCATATATAGACAACTTGGTGATTTCCACCATCACCTAATGATTGACTCATTTCGCAACATTTTGATGATTTATTTGTAATCAATTGGGATATGATTAGTTTTGCTTTGTTGCTCATCAAGCGACTGAATCAATAGTTGGCAAATTAATCGATTTTATACAAATTAAGGAGGTTTTATTAGATATTGTAATATAAACTAGATTATGATTCTGGGCCGCAGTGTTGTAAAAATAATTTTATTTGCAACAGAATATTTGTTTTTCTTAAAATTATTCTGGTTGATTTATATTTTATTGTCATATCATTAGTAAAACATTGAATTGATCCGACCAAAAAAAAGTAATTGAATTGATAAAATGATCGATTTTATAAATATCTCATGAAATGAAGTTAATTTTGTATTTTAAAATAGTTTAAATTCTACATGTATTTATTCAATTTCTTAAAAAATATATTTAAACAATTATTATTCAATATCACTTTCATTAAGTCATCTTTCAATAAAAATGATTTTTTTCTTGGACAAACTCGATAAAAATGAATTTAAGTGTATTAATTAAACATGAATAAAATTACTAGTTTTTTTGTCAACAATTAGATCGACAAAACCTGATCTATAACCTAATGCCTATCCCTAAATTTTTTTAAGCTACCATACTGTAGCAGGTAAGAATCAAATCCTTATGCCAAGTCATTAATTAAATCATTCTAACCACAAAGTAAAAACAACTTGGCAAGTAAAAAGTACCAGTTTATTTTAAATATTTTATACTTTAGTGCTAAATTTTTTTTTATCAACAACTTATCTACAAAATTTGATCTATAGTTCAAACTATAGTGTTATACATAAATATATATATATATATATATTTGGAAAAAAAATTCGGTAGTGAAAACAATAGAAACAAACCATCTCTAAATAAGCATAACTAGTCTGAAAAGAAAAGTAAAGTTGTTTAGTTAGTCACTATAAATTAAGAACCGGATTTGCAAGGATAGGCAAGATTTTTGATTCCTTAAACTCATACTATTACTTTTTGAGTTTTTGGTATAATTGCCATAATTTATTCCACAAGAATATTATTCAAACCTGTTTAAGTCATTGGACTTTAATTAGAGTCTACTTCTCCTCTTTAAAATCCGAGTGCCTTGACCATTTTTACCTTAGTCAGCCGAAACATTTTCCTTTATTTTGGCTTTTTCTTTGGTTCTTTATCACCTTGGATCTTTGTCTCTTTCTTGCGAAGATGTCTCAGCTTAAGATTAACAAGAAGGCTAACGAGATGGGCTCTCCTCCTCGAAGATTGAGGATTAAGATCCCTAAGATCGACCATTCTGATTTGTTAGCAAGGGGATCAAAGGTTTTGATGGGTCGGTGTTTGAATCCACTTGTGCAAAACATGGATACCTTCATCTTCAGAATGCCTTAATTATGTAACATGGTTGGAAGAGTCGAAGGTCTGAACTTGGGCAGCGGATGCTTCCAATTCGAGTTCAAAGATCCGAAGGACAAAGAAGCTATTCTGTCCAACGGGTCCATCAATTTTGACGGGTGGATGGTGACCTACAAACCATGGAAGCCAATGGCTGATGCGGACTACCAAAATACCATTAGCCTATGGACAAGGCTCATCGGTATTCCTTTCGAATACAGAGTTGAGGAAGTCTATAGAACGGTTGCTGGTGCGATTGGGAATGTACTTCATGTGGATACATTGAAAGGTAAAGTCCTGATTGAATTTCCTTGCTCTAAACCTTTGTTGTTTTCTTCTATCTTGGAATTTGAGGAAGGTAGATAAACTAAAATAATGTTTGAGTACAAGAGACTTTCCGGGTTATGTGATCTGTGCTATCGCATGACACACGATTCTAGCAGCTGTTATAAGGTTAAGAAAACTTTAGCGGTGGCTGATCCTAAAGAGAAGAGGAACTCTGGGCTGGTTGGTCACAACAAGAGTTTCAAAGGGGCTGTTCTGGGTTCAAAGAAACAGCAATCGATAGCACCTAAAGGTAGGAGCCCTTCTGGTCCTCGACTTGGCATAACAAAGGATCGCAGGCTTGGTCAGATTCGACCTTCTAGGGCAGATTATAGTTTTTTGGTAGAGGATAATTCGACACACTCAGACTCTTCCAATCTACCAACTCAACCGATGTCCACTAAATCTAATTTTGAGATTGGTGAGTGTTCCAATGGTGAGACTTTTCTCACTAAAAAAGTGAGAAGACCTCTTTTTCAAGAGATGGACACTAACGATGAGAAAAATAATGCTCAGGTTAGTCATATTTTCATTGGTTTTAATTTGATATTTAAGAATAAAACTAAAATAGCTATGTTTTTACTGTATACTCATCGTCCAATGCAGGTTGATGATGTAATAGAGGACATGAACCCGACGGAGGATAACCCTTTATCTTCGGAAGAAATGATCCTAGATAGTTTGGCTCTTGAAGCAGCCCTAGTATATGTGCAAGACCTTCCTGAGAAAGAATTTACTCAAATTCATGAAGACTTTGCACTAAAACTGCAAGCATGTCACGAGAAAAGGGCAGTGAAACCACCTCCTTGTCCGAGCTAACCTTCCTCTCGTCCATCTACACCACTTCGTGGAGTTAGCTCCAAGAAGATGCAAATTGTTGAGGCCCAACTTTCGTCCAAGAAGAGCAAGACGAAAGCAAGAGTTTTGAAGGAGTAGTTTACTTCTCTCATTATTATTTTAATCTTTAATGTTTCAAACCTTATGTTAGAATTGCCAAGGTATTGGTAGTAGACTATCTATTAATCACCTTAGAGGTGTATGGAAGAAATTTAAACCCGATTTTGTTTTTCTTTCAAAAACTAAGAATAATTTGAGTTTTATGGAAAAAATTCAATTGCATGTGGGTTATAAATTTTTAGAAACTGTTGAACCAACTGGTTTAAGTGGAGGCTTAGTGATGTGGACATCGACCAAGAAGCCGTGATCAAGAATCAAGAAGCC
>OVBA01004478.1:0-23401 GCA_900406435.1 Lepidium aucheri | reverse complement strand
AACAGAACCGTTCTACATCTTTCTTCAAGTGAGGCCAAAAGAAGTGCTCCATCAAAACGCTTAGAGTTTTATCAACTCCAAAGTGGCCCATGAGTCCTCTACCGTGTGCTTCATTTATCAGCATCTCTCTCATTGATCCCTGCAGAATACAAAGCTTTTTCTCTCTAAAAAAGATAACTATTATGAGTATAGAAAGGACCTTTTGGGGAATTGAGACATTCTTGGTAAATATGGCCGAAAAATGGATCCTTCTCATATGAATCCTTCATATGCTCAAATCCTAACACTTTGGCTTCCATTGTGGTGATCAGCATATGTCTTCTTGATAGAGCATCAACTAATATGTTGTCTTTTCCCTTTTTGTACTTGATGATGTAACAAAATATCTCCACAAACTCTATCCATTTAGCATGCCTTCTCTTGAGTGTTGTTTGACCTCTTAGGTACTTTGAAGTTTCGTGATCAGTGTGTACAACAAACTCCTTTGAAAGTAGGTAATGTTGCCATGTTTCCAACGATCTCACCAAAGCATAAAGTTCTTTGTCATATGTTGAGTAGTTTAATGTGGCTCCGCTTAGCTTTTCACTAAAGTAAGCTACTGGTCGGCCTCCTTGAGTTAGAACAGCACCTATACCACAACCAGAAGCATCACATTCTATTTTAAAAGTTTTATCAAAGTTTGGAAGTACCAAAACCGGTGCATGAGTCAAGCGATCTTTGAGTTGTTGAAATGCGGTTTCTGAGCTGATCCCCATTTGAATGCCACATCCTTCTTGAGCACAGCAGTTAGAGGTGCAGCTATGGTGCTAAAGTTCTTGACGAATCGCCTATAGAAGCTAGCTAATCCGTGGAAGCTTCTAACGTGTCCAATTTTTATAGGTGTTGGCCGTTCTTGTATGGCTTTGATCTTCTCTTCATCAACATGTAGACCCTAAGAACTTACAACAAAACCTAAAACTAGCTCATTAGTGCAGAATGTGCACCTCTTAAGGTTTCCATAAAGACCTTCTTTCCGAAGTGTCTCAAGTACTAACTCAAGGTGCTTCACATGGTCATCAAAAGACTTGCTGTATATTAGAATATCATCAAAGTAAACAACAACAAACTTACTGATGTAGGCTCTTAGCACCTTATTCATTAACCGCATGAATGTGCTTGGTGCATTGGTTAAACCGAATGGCATGACTAGCCACTCATAGAGCCCTTGCTTAGTCTTGAAGGCGTCTTCCATTCATCTCCTTCTTTCATTCGGACCTTATGGTAACCACTTCTTAAATTCACCTTGCTGAATATTGTTGCTCCATGTAGTTTATCTAACATATCATCCAATCGTAGAATGGGATGTCTATATTTGATGGTAATGTTGTTGATGGCTCTACAATCGACACACATCCTCCATGTTCCATCTTTCTTGGGGACTAATAGGACTGGTACGGCACATTGACTCAAGCTTTCTCTAATGTATCCTTTAGCCATTAAGTCTTGAATCTGTTTTTCCAACTCCTTTCTCTCCATTGGATTCATCCGGTAAGCTGGTCTATTAGTCAATGCAGCTCCAGAAACAAGATCAATTTGATGGTCTATGCCTCTAATAGGTGGTAATCCAGCTGGTATTTCCTCAGGAAAGACGTCCTTAAACTTGTCTAACAAAGAAGAGATTTCGGGTGCAAGTACTATCTCTTTGGAACCTGTGAGCATCACATCTTTGAATACCATTAGTAGCACGGTTTGCTTTTTATCTCTAGCTTTTAAAATGGTACTAGTAGTAATGTAAATGTTAGTTTTACTTTTCTTATACTCAGCAGCATATTTAGAATACATCTCATGTACCTCTTGCGGTGATAATGGAGCAAGCTGAAACTTACGCTTGTTAAAAGTGAATGAGTGAGTGTTGGGTGCGGCCATTGTGGATAACTTCTCTATCAAACTGCCATGAACAGCCCAAAGGTGACCTACTTTCATTGGCACCACATCACGTAAGACTTCATCTTGATATTTCCCAATTTTAAAAGGAATTGTGACTTGTTCGGCTAGTTTAATTTCAGTGATTGAATCCATCCATCTTAATCCGTATGGTCTTGGGTGTTTGCTTGTCTTGAGACCTAGCTTATCAACCATTTTCTTGCTAGCATCATTAGTACAAGAACCACCGTCAATTATCATACTACATACCTTGTGTTGCATAATACAACGAGTGAAGAACAAGTTTTCTCTTTGCATTGTTTCTGGTTCACTTAGAGCACTCAAGGCTCCACATACCACCAACATGTCTCCCGTTTCTGTAAAGGCTACTTCTTCTTCCAAATCCATTGTCTCCGTGTGTTCCATCTAATCTTGAGACTCATAATCTCCTTGAGGCGTGATGATCATCATTTGTTGGTTTGGGCACTCTTTTGCATAATGTCCCATGCCTTGACATTTGAAAAAAGTTATATCTCTTGATCTAGAAGGATTAGAAGACTTACTTGTTTCTGGTTTTGACGTTTTGGTATTGTCAAAGGCAGTTTTCTTGGCCTTTGAATCGGTTTCTAAGGCCTTCCCTTTGTCATTGGCCTTAGGTGGTGCATTATTCCATAAGTTGTTGTTCTAGAACGAGTAGCAGTTGCTGTCTTACGCTTAATGCCTTGTTTACTTGTACAGCCACATGTAAGAGCTCATTCATGTCATGGCATGGTTGTCTCTCCACATTTATGGCTATTCTTTCTTGCAGCCCATCTTTGAAATGGCCCATAAGAACCTCTTTATCTTCATCTAGAGCCATCCGATTTCTTAGCTCTTCAGACTCCTAAAAATACTCTTCCACACTCCTATAATTTTGTGACAATTGTCTGAACTGCCTTTGCGTCTCTCTATGGTAATGTGGTGGCACAAACCTCTTATCTTGCACAACTCTATCCCACCTTGATAAAGCATGATCCGTGAGTTGAACTGAAGCTAGAGCAATCTTCTTGGAGTTGTTGTACTCATAGTAATCGAATCTATACTCCATTCTCCTCTCCCATTCAAGGTAGGCTTGAGGGTTGATTCGACCTGCAAAAGTGGGAGCTGTTAGCTTCAAATCCTTGCTAGTTTGTTGGTTTAACTCAACATGATTTTTTCGGTTGTGTCTCCTTCTGCCAGAACATGGCTCTTCTTCCTCTTCTTCCCTAGCAATTTCTTCATCACTTCTCTCTTGCTGATTGTTTCTATCATTCCTATCATTCCTAGGAGCTTCCAACCTTCCCACACAAGCATCTATGTGCCCAATCTAAGCAGCTAGATCATTCTTCATGGCTTCTATGGCTTGTAGTAAAGCCGCGTTGGGGTCGGATGTGTCTCCAGCCATTGGTTATTACCTGTGTTAACACTTAAAAAAACGATCAAGTGCTTTTGGAATTTTAAACCAAAGGACTAACAAAAAATTAATTTTTGGTTTGATTTAAGTCCCTAAACCAATATAATCAGAAAAAGAATTCGAAAATAACTAAAATAGGACAGCACATATAGTTGAATTTATTTAAACTAATCAAATCAATCCAACCAAAGTTAATCAGAAAGTAAATCTCTAATTAATCAGAGCAATTCACAAGTTAAGGCAATGAAAATATGCATTAATTTAAACACAATCAAAACAAACTAGTTATGGAAAGTCTTAGCCTTGGTTCTAATGTGCATATTCACGAGATACACTGTAAAAAAACCTGATGAGAGTTTCCAAATGTGTTGATCCGCACTCTCCTTCTCCTTTTCTTCTTTTCTTTTCGTTTTTTCTGAAACAAGGAAACAACTTAACAATATCAAATTCTTTTTGGTTTTTTTTCTGGTTTTATAAAACTAAAACAAAAACAAATGAAACAAAAAATTTTATGGTTTTTTTTATATAGAAGCAAAACAAAAGAGAAAATAAATAACAAAAGATATGGAGAGAAATCACCTGGTTTGGAACCTGGCTCTGATACCAAATTGATGTAAGAACCGGTGATTATTCTCACAAAGTGGTAGGCGCCTTCAAAAGATTGGACTCTAGTCGCTCCTCTCTTGAAACAAAAGAACTTGATGGTGAAAAGATGGAAATCAGCTAGTTGGACTCAAATCACTCCCTAGCACAACTCGGTGGATGATATGGACGTGAAGGTGGATTGATTGACACCACACAAGTGATGGTAGAGCTTGTGATAAGTCAGAACTCGGAGTCGCCTTGATATCACACACAAGGAAAGACCAAATTCGAAAGTATTCAGATATCTCTCGGTTTTGAGAAGAGAGAAATGCGATTTTTTATTGATTCAAAGGTGTGTTACAAGGTTGCATAGGAGGAACCTTATATAGTGGTTCAAGGCAGCTAGGAGAGTATCTCTTACAATAAATGAGAATACTCGAAATTAAATGAAAAAGATTACAAACTTTATTGTTTCAATCACCTAGTGCTAAAATGGAAAGAAATTGAAAATGAAATTTGCAAAAGAAACAAACAGAATAATAATTGAAATAATTGAAATACTTACCTTAGCTCGGTTTTGGTAAGTCTTCGGCGTCCTTAAGTTGGGCTTTTAAGTGGCTGAAATGAGAGCATCACCATTTGGTGTTCAAATAGCTCCATTTGGGCTCCAATACTTCCACCATTTGGTCCGGCCTTTTTATCTTCAACTCTTTATGCTCGGAGGATTTGTATGGACTTGTTAAACATTTCTCTAAGCCTCTTGGTTCCCGCTCTTGTCTTAGGCGGATCCTTCATGATTGTTGTGTCTTGATCTTCTAATATCTCTTCTATAGACTTGTTGGAGTCGATGTCCTCATCAATTATGGTTTGGACTACAAAATGGAGTGAAAATGGTGAGATGAGAACACCACTAAGGAAAACTTGAGTTTTTGATATTAATTAACATGTGAAAAAATTTGCTTGACTGATAAACAAGTGAGTGGAATAGAGAGGAGTTAGATTGTAACTTTTTTCAATCTCATGTTAGCATCATCCTTAGGAGTAAACATTCTACAACGATGATGGATTACTACTCTTGGAGGTTTAACAAAACTCGAGATTTATTCTTAAAATTATGATATCAAGTGGCTACTCAAGCCTGTGATTTGAAGATCAATGGCATGGTCTCTTCCCATCATTCATTAAATGGAATTAAATCTCAAAGTCTATAAGCTTTTTTTTCATCAAAAATTAAAGCTTTCCTCAGAAAAAACCATTTTTGGAGTCGTGCTAGTTGCAGATAGATCGAAGAAAAGAGAAATGATGATTGTATCTACATGTCAGCTATGTGAGAAGGAAGGATAATCTATCAATGATACTCTCTTCTCATGTCCATACAGCAGATAAATTTGGGCTCTTTTACACTTCTCATCGCCTGGACAAGTTTTAATGCTCATTCCATCTACCATAATATCAACTATATCCTGGATCTTAAATTCGTAGCAAGGTTTCCTAATCATATTAGAAGTTTAGGGCCATAGATTATCTGGTTGTAATATCTCATTTCCGATCCTGAGAGACAGCGTGTTATTCCTAACTTTGCCAAAAATATATTTTTTGAAAAAATAGGTCGACACCAAAAGTTCTTGTTCAAAAATCCTGGAAAAAGAAAAGAAAAATAAAGAGGGGTGAGCAAAAATACTCAGTGAGAATATCACTTGTGCCCACCAAGGCTTAAAGTTCTAGCCTAATTAAAGCAAATCTATCATATACATAGAAAGCAAGCATACAACTCGTGTTTTTCAACGAGTTGTACCAAACATGTCAATCTGTTGTAGCAGCCAACTCTAAACACATCAGCTCAACCATTCTCTAGATGGCTTTAGAGCCACTACAATTCATAACTTTTTTTGCCATGAAAGCGACAGCCCGTACTTCGATACATTGCATGATAAACATCTATTCATGAAAGTGACAGCTTGTAGCTCGATTCATTACATATCACCAATCTCTTCATGGAAGTGACAACCCGTAGTTCCATTCATTCTATGTCAGCAGTCTATTCATGGAAACAACAGCTCGTAGCTTGATACATTCCATGTCAACTCTTTAAGAGACTTTTCTTTAAATCCTTTAAATACTTTTTTAACTTTCAATTATTCAAACAAAATTTAATCTCTCAGGAGACAGATCAACACTAATATATTTATATATAATAATACAAACAACTATCATATTTTCAAACACTTACAAAATCCCTAATATATTATTTATAAAATAGATATATATATATATATATATATATATATCTATTTATATTTATTATAATATATAATATTTAGATAAACTTGCCAAAATTAAACTGAAGCTAAAAGAGTCGCAGATCACGTCCTCCTCTTGATTGGGCGGTGAACTGATCGAAAAATGCAGCAAAAAGTATAATTAAACACAATCCTGCAGATAACTTATTGCACAAGCAAGAAACACAGATTAAGGTTCTTCAGTCACAAAACATATGATACATGAGGTTTAAGTTACATGATTTATGATCGAACATTACCTAAATCTGAAGGTTCAACGGTCTGATTGCCTTCTTGGATGTGTCCTCTATCAAAAAAAGCTTCGATCTAGCCTCCCTTGCTTAGATATATTCCGAACTCATTCTTAAACAAGCCAAAACAAACAGATTGAGAACAGAAACTCAGAATTACCCTAAGTCTGAAACATAAATCAGTTTTGACCTCTTACCTTAAACTGATCATAACTCTCTCAGTTTAACACTCATTGACGAACAGTTTGCGGCTATGGATCCTTGAAAGAAGAGATCTTTCCCGACCTATAAATATCAGATAGTACGATCAGTGACCGAATAGTTATGAACCCCGAAAGTAAGCCAAACGAACATGTTTTCTTTCTAAAACAGTTTTGATATCTTACCTTAGATTGATCGTAACTTTCCCAATATAAGTCCAATCAACAAGACATTTACAGATACTGACTCTTGGGAGAAAGATATTTCCAACCATACAAAAGTAACGATCAGAGGACTAGTGACCAAAGAGTTATAGCCCCCAAAATATAATGATTCGGACTGGTTTTCTTACCGGTTTGAGGCTCTCATAAATTTGCTCTAGAAATTTCAGCAATTGAAAGGTTTGCTCTAGGATTCAAGTTTGAAGATTGAAGAAGAGAGAGAAAGCAAGCCGGGGCAGAATTATGAGAGAAAGAATGAGATATACCTAAATCAAAGAGGAAGGTTGATAAGGCATATCTGTTTCCTTTTTTTCTCGACACATTTTTTGCCTCAAAAATTCAAATTAAATTTTCCTCTTAATGGCTTTATGGACCAAGAATTTGATTTCAAAATTAGATTTGAGTCTCAAACTGCTTGTTTATGGAAGAATCAAAACTCTATCTTCTTTGAAGGTAAATTGTAATCACCCTAAATATGCTTGGGAAAATACGATCAGACAATGAGAATTTGTCACTAGTGAATCAAAAAATATCCAATGAAACTACTCTAGCGCAAAAGCCAAAAGAAACCAGCATAGGGTGCTCGATGACTACTGGCTAATGGAAAAGGTCATGGACTCCTCCATGGATGCAGTTTTGCTTCATTTTTCTACAAGGAAGACACGTAATTTTAAAGTTGGTTATGGACAATGAGAGTATGAGCTCTCTGCAAGTTAACAAAGAAATTTTTGGTGTAGATAAATGTGCTTTGTTCGATGGTACCAAAGGACTTAATGCTTGGCTTAACTTCAAGTCTCAGTTTGAAGCTCTTTCAAATTCTGAAGAATATTCTTTTGGAACATAGTATTAGAAAAGGGAAAAAGGTCAAACAAACCTCCAACTTACCAAAATAGAAAAATTAAACCACGGACTCTCAAATTTTCAAAATAAACATCAAACTTTTTTGTTGACCACCAAATAAAACTACAATATATCTTTAACCATGCCATTTAACATTGATGTTAACTTCTACAATAGAATCAATTAACTCCATTAATCTTATTTAATTTTCTTTGTTAGTCGATATACTGCGTTATAAAATATCCAAAAATGACCGAAAATCCCCAAATCAAAAACAAAAAACACAAACCCTAATTTTCTAATGCTCTCGATTCTATGCTTTCAGGGTCAGATTTTTTGCGCCTTCATGCCTCACTTTCATCTTCGTCTACAAGCGAAATTATCATCTTCGTCTACAATACAGACATCATAGTCAATAAGCATAAATAATTGTTCTCTTTTAGCTTCTTTTTGCTCAGATGAGAGACGAATCCTCAAACCGATAAGATCGTAAGAAGAAGAACAATGGTGACAATTTTAGTTGCTTCCTACTTTCTCTTAACTGGCGATTATGGTTCTTAACCCAACGTCCTTGATCGCGTCAGTTTTCAATCTTCCTTAGACTTTTATTCTGTGAATTGACTTTAGTATCAATGAAGAATCTGGATGAAAAGAAAAAAAAACTTTTGTCCTTTGATAGAGTTGACCTTAGCTGATTAGTTTTTGCCAAATTAGAATCACAAAGTCGATGAATTGGATTGTGATTCTTAGGATAATGATGAGCTTTTTTCTGGTTGAGATTTTGGTGATCTAAACGTGGAAGCACTTGCTTGTTTCATTTATGTTTAGTTCATGATGAGATTTAAAAGGTATTATTGTGTATTTGCATATCAAAAGTTAGATATTTGCAGCCCAAGATTCTACGTCTTTCCACCAAAGGGAGATCAATTATGGAAAAATGAACAATGTGACACTGCAAAATGAGCATGAAGTTACAGATTTAGATGTACTTTTGTAATCAACAAAAATATAAACTTTTTTCAATAATTGGTCTTAATCTTAGATGTTCTTTTCAATCCTAAAGTCACTCACCAATGTACATGTCAAGTGAACTTAAGATTACATATTAACATAATTAGCACAAATCTCTCTTATATAGAGCCTAAAACTAAAGGAGAAATTGATAAATCGATCAGTTAATTCTTCTTCTTCTGAAAGCTGGGAGAATGGTTACATCCAAAGAATCAAATTTGTCAATATTCTCTATACACTCTCGCACTCTCTTTACAACTTTAGGTATATTCACAGCATTTCTTGATATTCTTTCCTTAAGCTGAATCTCCCCACAGTCTTGCTCTTTTGTTCCCAATACAACAGGTACTTGTGTTTCTACATAGCAAACAAAGAAAGAAAGATTAAAGACTACAGAGTTGCTGATATAGCATACTAATAAGAGGAGAAAGAAGACAAGTTTCACAACACCCTCTTGTGTTTATCTACAATACTATGAAACTTTCTCAATACAAAATCTCTTATGAACTACGATGGGAATATAGGAGACAATAAAAAGACTCAAGCTCTTACTTAAAAAACACTACACACACAAAAATGAGTAATTGCAATAACTGTTCAATAGCATTTAGGAGGACCTTGTCTAAAATTAGCTATTTCAAAGCAGTAGTATATTAATAAATAAACTTCTAACCTTGTCTGAAATTCAAAATTTTCATCGAACCAAAGAAGAGAAGGAAGCACGGAAACCCATAAAAATAGAAAGGATGAAATGTCTCTGAATATTTTACAGAAACAATACAAACAGTAACAATTTTCGTAGAGTTCATCTATGAATGTGATTCTCTGACCTCTTTGAAATGGTTGACAAGCCAGTTTCGGAGTCGCATATCCTCAGGAGGGAAATCACGAGTTTATTTAGGATGATTGACATCAATTTTCTGAATATCTTCAGTCACCAATGGAGCTACAATAGAACCAGACATGCCTTATCGTCACGATGTGAATTGCTCTCATCTCTTTCAATTGTTTTTCTTCACTGAGAAACGAACATAAGAAGATGGTGGAAGAAGGAAGATAACAAGGTTAAGAAAATTGAATTTTTTTATTGGGTCATGTATCGACTAACGGAGACAATTAACAGACATTAACAGGGTTAATTGATTCAGTTAAAGAAGTTAACTTCGGGATTATATGACATGGTCAATGACAAATTGAAGGCTTATTTGGCAGTCAACAAAAAATTCGATGTTTATTTTGGAAACTCGAGAATTCGTGGTTTAATTTTATCCATTTTGGTAAGTTGGAAGTTTGTTTGACTTTTTTCCATGTTAGAAAATAGGACTGGTAACAAAGAAAGCTTTATTATAACTCAAAGCGTCATTCATAAGGATTATTGACAACTTTACATAGGTGCATGATCCCTATTTTGTGTAAAGGACTATAAGAGCATCTTCATCCATGAGTATCTTATTGTGAGTCTCTCAACAATAAAAAATTAATATTCTAATACAATATAATTTTCTAATTAATTTTTATCTCTAAAAAAAGAAATAAGCCAATAATATGAAGACACACTTTTATGAATTTGTTATTTTAATAAGGTATGATAGGCACTTCTATCAGATTATGGAACTATTCACGATTTTCAAATATTTTCATAGACTACTATTCTACTATTCAGATTATAAATGTTGGCTTTGCCAGTATTTTCTCTTTATTAAGCAAATATTGATCATTACAAGTAGTTTCTCATATACGAATAAGGTTATACCAAGTCTGGAACATTGAATAATTACAAACTCATCAGCAGAATTAGTAGGTAATCTTTTTTATACAATTTAATTATATTGGGACTCTTTGGTCTGATTTTTGAATGGAAATAACAAAATTAAACATACACGGATTAAGAATATATATTATATACCTTTCAAAAAGGGTAATAACGAGATTATGGGATCATATCCTCAGTTATATTTTGTCTTTCAACATAGGGTATGGGTACAGAAAACTAAACAAACAAAGGTACGAAGCAACTAACATGGAATTCAATCCTCATTAGACAGCTAACAAGGGTGATATGTTAAGTTGGGGTTTATTAAATAATATATTAAAATATGATTAGTATTCTAAGTTGGAATATTCGAGGGTGTGGAAACCCAGCTTCAATTAATTATTTACGGGAATTGTGGCGAAAGACTAAACCAGAATTTTTGTTTCTTTTGGAAACAAAAAGAACCAATATTTTTCTTTCTAAAATTCAAAATCACTTGGGGTACAAAAATTTAGTCATAGTGGAACCAAGCGGTTTGAGCAGAGGTCTAGCTTTATTTTACACAAACAGTTACAAGGTTTTAATCAATTACAAAGACAAAAGAATGATTGACATTCAAATTGAATTACAAGGTCAAACCTCATACATCACGTTTATTTATGGAGAACCAAATAATAGTGTTAGATACTATGTTTGGGAAAGGCTTACTAGATTCGGTATATCTAGAGATCATCCTTGGTTCATTACAGGTGACTTTAATGAGATATCTCTCATGTAAAGACAATACATGGTCATGGCAAGGAGTACCGCAAAATATGATTATTTGATGCAAGCTAGATAAGGGATTCGCTAATGAAGATTGGCACAATATGTATCCGAAATCATATACTGAGTACATGAATATGATTGGATTGGATCATAGACCAATTATAGCTCACTTACACGAAGACAATAATACAAGGATACCTCAATTTAGTTTTGATAGACGATGGATTGGTAAACCAGGATTTATAGAAACGATAGAACAAGGTTAGACCTTAGAGGATGCCAGCATTACGAATAAAATCATAACTTGTCGAAAGGAAATTTCAAAATGAAGGAAAACAAATATCCCAAATGGTAAAGCGGAGATAATAGAACTTCAGAAAAAACTAGAAGAATACCAGAATGATGATTCTCGAGATACACAAGAGATAAGAGAAATTCAAATAAAATTAAGGGAGGCTTGTAAGGATGAAGAAGTATATTGGCAACCAAAAAGTCTGAATAAGTGGCTTAAAGAAGGGGATAATAATACAAAAAAAATTTCATGCACAAACAAAACAAAGAAGAGCAAGAAATAAAATAGTGGGTATACTAAATAATCAGGATGAGTGGATTACCAAGGAAGGAGAAATTAAGAATGAAGCTGTAAATTACTTTACTACTCTCTTTAAAGCAGCGGAATCAGAGGATATAGGTGATATTATGGACGGAATTGAGGCTTCCATCACTAATACGAATAGATCACTAATGTCAAGAGTCTCAGAATCAGAGATCCGTAAGGCAGCTTTCTCAATGAACCCAGGTAAAGCACCAAGCCCAGATGGTATGACAGCCTTATTTTACCAACACTCATGGCATATAATTAAAAAAGAGTTAACAAAAATGGTTAATGATTTTCTACAAAATGGTTTCTTTGATAAACGTCTCAATAGGACAAATATCTGCTTAATACCGAAGATAGCCCGTCCTTCAAGAATGATGGAGTTTAGACCAATAAGTTTATGTAATGAGGGATGCAAAATTATATCAAAGGTCTTATGTTTACTACTTAAGAGGCTACTACCATCTTTAATTTCCCAGACACAATCAGCATTTGTTACAAGTAGATTGATATCAGATAATATCCTTATTGCACAGAAAATGTTTCACGCTTTAAGGACTAATAGGAAGATTAAAAAAGAATTTATGGTAATTAAGACGGATATGAGCAAGGCATACAATATAGTCGAGTGGATATTTTAAAAAAAAATATTAAGAAAATTTGGGTTTTGTGACAAATGGATATTATGTATTATGTTTTGTATCCAAACGGTCGAGTATTCAATTTTGATAAATGGGGAGCCTCATGGTAGGTTTGTGCCTGAACGGGGTTTGAGACAAGGTGATCCACTATCTCCCTTCCTTTTTATTATTTGTACAGAGGTCTTGATTACAAATCTTCGGAAACAAGAGGAACGAAGATTGTTAACTGGGATTGCAGTGGCAAAAGAAAGCCCACCTGTATCTCATTTGCTTTTTCGCAGATCATAGCCTTTTCTTTTGTAAGGCAAATAAGGAGGAGGCTACAACTATTCTATGTCTTCTCAAGAAGTATGAAAAGGCTTCAGGGCAACAGGTTAACTTCAGCTAATCATCAATTCAATTTGGTCATTTAGTAGAAGAAAATATACAAAGGGAAATTCACAACATTTTACAAATACAAAACAGAGGAGGAATGAGATCCTATTTGGGAATTCCAGAGAGTCTAGAAGGGGCCAAAACAAAAGTTTTTGCCTTTATAAAAGAGAAACTTCAAGACACAATTAATAATTGGTCATCAAAATTTCTTTCAAAAGGAGGCAAGGAAGTACTAATTAAATCAGTTCTAACAGCTTTACCAACGTATGTCATGTCCTGCTTTAGATTGCCTAAATTGATTATCGTTAAATTAAATTCGGCCATTGCAAATTTTTCGTGGGAAAACTCTGGTAATTCAAGAGGTATTCATTCGATTAAATGGAGGAATATCTGTAAAGGAAAACATGACGGCGGTCTTGGTTTCCGCGCTCTAGAGGAATTTAATTCGGCTTTGTTAGCAAAACAATTATGGAGAATTATAGAAAGGCCAGATTCCCTTTTAACAAAGATATTTAAAGGAAAATATTTCAGAAAAGCAGATGTTCTAGACCCAATCAAGGTATACAATCCATCATATGGTTGGCGTAGCATTACATCAACTAGATCTCTGATAAGTAAGGGCATAATTAGAAGAATTGGGAATGGAGAGAAAACGTTAGTATGGCATGATCCATGGATCCCAGATATGTTACCACGTCCGGCATCAAGTCAAGGTCCTAATATTTATCCTGATTTAACAGTTAGCCAACTGATTGACCCACGTTCTAGAACTTGGAGAGAGGCTCTAATTTATCAGTTTATGACGCCTGAGGATGCAAGAATTATTTTGGGAATGCATTTATCACAACATGCAAAAGATGATTACTGGGGTTGGCATTTCAACAAATCAAGGAGATATTCAGTTAAATCAGGCTATTGGGTAGAACATAACATCTCCCTTTTTGACAGGGGACAACATGGACCGAATATTAGGGCCCTTCAAGAGATGGTATGGAGGCTAAAATGCCCCTCTAAAGTGAAACACTTTATATGGAAAGCACTTTCAGGGGGTATTGCAGTGAAAACAAAATTATAACAAAGAGGAATTAATTGTAACTCGCTATGTTCGAGATATGGATTTGACGTGGAAACAATTAACCATGTGTTATTTGAATGCCCTTTTGCCTTTCAAGCGTGGGCTGTCTCTAAAATACCACTAGTTTATGGTGAATTCCCAGGTCAAGCTTTATTTATAAATATGGACTTCCTTTTTTGGAGGATACTGGAGTTAGTGGATAAGAGAAGTTTCCCATGGATAATATGGTACCTTTGGAAAGCCCGTAATGATAAAGACTTTTCAAATCTGGATCGTGATCCATGAGAGGTTATTCATTTAGCTGAGGCTGAAGCGGATCTATGGTTTCAGGCCCAGGATAGGGTCCAGGTGAAACCAATGACACTCGATATCCCTCCCGTACCCTTGTGGGATTTTCAATCTCGACCATTGGAAGGATTATCATGATTCACGGGTTATATGTGTTATGTAGACGGGTCCTGGAAGGAATCAGAATATTATTCAGGGTTGGGGTGGATCTGCTTTCCAGACGCAGCAACTGCCACATGTATGGGTGCTCGTGGAATCCACTGCAGTCTCTTCGCCTTACACTCTGAATTTGAAGCAATGCTTTGGGCGATGACTAGTTTGATAGAGATGAATATCGACGAGGTGGCAATAGCATCCGACTGCTCAGAAGTTCTGAAGATGATAGCAGATCCAGATGATTAGCCAGCTTTCAAGGAGTACCTAGAAGACTTTAATCGCCTCAAGAATCTTTTTCGAGCTTTTTCTTTTGTATTCCTCGTTCTTTAAATTATAAGGTTGATTACCTCGCCCGTTTTGTTAGAGAGAAGGATATATCTTTTGTAGATACAAAACCACCAGACTGGCTCCGTTTTCCTTATTGAGGAGAATATAATAGTTGACAAAAAAAAATGAAGACACATGTATTATGAGTCTCTCATTAGTATCACATAGTCTTTCATTTGAGAGACTCATCTCACTCTCTCTCTCTCTCTTCTCTTTTCATTATTTTCCTTTTTTTTTATTGTTGAGAGACTCTCAAAGAGACTCCCAATGGAGATGCTCTAAGAGCATGCTTAATGGTGATACTCCAAAAAGTCTCTAATTGATTTTGTTTAATAATAAATTTAATATTAATATATTGTTTGAGACTCAACTAGTTTTTCAAATTTTTATAGGTTTACTGGTGAGACTCAACTAGTTTCTACAACTTCCAACTTTAATACACACAATACTCCAACTACAATGTCAATAAATGTGGCTGTCCTTCCCCCTTCTAGCTTTAAACTCTCACTTCATCTTCCTGCACATTCAAAAGCAGACAAATATAATGTTAATCAATGTCAACAAACCAAACATCTAGCTTAATTAAAACAGAGAACACAATCCATTAGCCACAATGTCAACAACCAAACATCTCACCTCATCTCGTTAAACCTTGTAACCACAATGGTGAAAAGTATCATAGCCATGAAAACCATTGGTTTACTCATAAGCATACAAATAGGAAAGAGAGCAAACAAAGAGAATATTATTTTAAGATACAAAGAACACAATCCATGTCTACTTGATCAACTCACTAAACTTCCGCCTTAAACCAAAGATTCCACAAGGGCTTTCAACACAAAGATTATTGTGCGCAGAGCAGCAACATGGAGGAACTCATAAGCATACGTGAGTAAAGAGAACATATATTCAAGAGATAAAGAACACAATCAATGTCTAGATAATTCATCTAACTAAAATCTCCTCATTAAACAACATATTTTATAAGGCTATTAATTCAAACAAAGTGAAAATAGTTTATACTGGATCCAATTAGAGCAATTTCCGCACCAAACAAGAGACACAAGAGATTTCAAATTATACATCATGGACTTCAAACAGCAACACAGAGAAACTTTGAAACACCATATACAACTGTAAAGAACATAATTTTAACAGACAAAGAACACAATTCAAATCAAATATTATGCAATTACTTATACCCAAACACGAAGAATTCAATAAGCGAAACAAAAAAGGAAACAAAGTGCTCCTAGTGATCCGCTCAACGCACACCCAATCTGAAACCACCAAATAAACAATTCAGAAAATCATCGCTTCTCCAAAATGATGAACCGATAGAGAATCGATGAAACCTAGACCTCTAACAAGTTTGAATCAACCATGGATACAGAGAATTGATGTTCGTCTTACCAGGAGAAACACAACAATGGAAGCATCTCTCTTGCTCACGACCAAATTTGTCGTCTCCATAGCGAGAGAGATTTTTAATTTTTTTTTCTTAACGCGATCTAAAAAAACAAAAAGAATCTGTTTTCTTTCTTCAAAATCTATTTTGTCATGGAACCACAAGATGGCGTCACGTGACATGGTTGAAATGCTTCTTCTGTCTTAATATGTAAAGACGGATCACGCCAAATAATATGGATTAAAATATTTTTCTTTTTTTTCCTCAATCATATGATACTCTCATAGTTTGACCATTAAACATGCTCTAAGTATCTTAAAATTGGCTCTTCTTTATCGAATTCTCTATTGTTTGATTGGGTGAACCCTTTTGTTTTTAAATGACTCGAATAAAAAAAGTGAGACTCTTTCCTAAAATGAGACTCTTTCTCCTATACTAGTTTATTAGAAGAACTAGTGTAGAGTCTAGCGTCTGTTTTGTCCCATTTCGATCTGAACTAAAACTTGATCGCTTAGGAAGTTTATGAGCTCCGCTTCTCCCTCTCTCTCCAATAGCGGCAACTCATCTTCACATATCTTCTATCACGAGTTGGGTTTCCACCAAGGTGATGTTGTTTCGATCATGTTGCCTAATTCCGTCTATTTTCCATTGATTTTCCTCTCGTAGATTTCTCTTTGAGCCATTGTTACCACTATGAATCCTACGAATAGTTTGGGAGAGTTCAAGAAGCAAGTGAGTGAGTGTAATATTGGTTTAGCTTTTACTTCTTCTAAAACGTTAAGAAATTGACTTCTTTGGGGATTGTGATGATTAAGGTGCCTGAAAGTTATGATTTTAATTCATTTCGACTCAAAAAAAAAGAAGTTTTACGCGATTATCAAAGAAGATATCGGGTTTGTACTCAAACCTTTGATTAAACACGATGATGAAGCTGCCATTATGTATCCTTCTGGGACAACTAGAGCTAGTAAAAGAGTTTTGTTAACTCATAGAAATATGATAGCATCCATGGAGCTTTTCATGAGATTTGAAGCTTGGCAGTATAAATATCCAGGCTCAAGTAATGTTTATCTAGCAGCTTTGCCATTGTGCCATATTTACGGGTTATCACTCTTTGTATTTGGATTTTTGTCTCTTGGATCAACCATTGTGTTAGCGGGAAATCCGGTCTGGTATGATTTATGGCTTAGGGAATCTTTGTAGATATGATTGTGTAAATAGCGTATCATATGAATCCTGATTCATAGGGATATCGATCATATTAAATAAGGTAGTTTAGGTTTAAGAGTCTCTTGCTTTGATCTTGTATATATGATGTAACATCGATTCTTCTCAAAAAACAGAAAATTCTTTAGCCACTCTCTCTATTTTAGCATGGTATGAGAGCTAAGGTCTGACGGAAAAGAGATTGTGACTGAAGAAGTAATAAAGATGAGTGAACAGTATAGAGTGACGAATCAAGTTTATCAATTGGCGATAAATGAGAATCCTGGTGTACTGATTGCGTAAGTTCAATTCAATGGTGACAACTTTGAAGAATGGGCTCAGGCGATGCGTACAGCATTGCGAGTGAAGAAGAAGAATAGGTTCATAGATGGGTCTGTGATAAAGCCAAAAGAGGATACATCCGATTTTGAGGACTGGAGTGCAGCAAACTCGATGGTGGCTTTGTGGATCTTAAATACGATTGAACCAAAGGTGAGAAGAACCCTTGCAAATAAAGAAAACCCACAAGAACTATGGAAGGAGATCAAAACAATTTTCCAGAAGGAAATGGGCCAATGATTCACGAGATCAAGGCTGAAACTAAGGCAATGCAGATAAGGTAATCAGAGTGTAATTGACTACTTTGGTAAACTGCACATGTTGTGGGAAGATCTTACAAAGTATGAACCAGCACCGGTGTGTCGTTGTGGAGCATTTACGTGTGGGTTGACAGCTGAATCTGAGAAGAAAAGAGAAGAGGATTGTATTCATCACTTTCTCCTTGGACTCAATGACACAATCTGTGGTGTTGTGAGACAAACAATCATCAGCAATGATCCAATGCCAAACATGAACCAAGTGTATGCAATCTGTTAAAAGAGTTGATACTGTGATGAGAAACAGAGAGACTCAAGAATCGTTGGTAGCTTTCATGGCTCAAATGAAGAATCAAGCAAGAGGATCTGAAGACAAGATCAAACTGGTTTGCACCAGCTGTAAGAAAACTTGACACACTACTGAAACTTGTTTTCAAATCATAGGATACCCAACTTGGTGGAGTGAAAGAGCTAAGCAGCCAAGACGTGGAGGTGGTCGTGGTTCTGGCCGTGGTAGAGGTGGAATGCCTCGAGCAAATGCAGTCATGGTTGAGAATACAAACGAAGCAAGTGTGGAGGCTGAGAAGAGTGGATACACTGGGCTGAGTAATGAATAGTGGGGAACTCTCATTAAAATGTTGGAAGAAAAGCAAGGAACAGCACAACGGCTAACCGGTAAGTCCTCTTACTATGATTTGGTTCTTGAAACAAGAGCTTCTAACCACATGACGGGTTATAGAGAATTATTAAGTGATTTGAAGTATGTTTTTTTGTGTAATGTGGGATTGCCGAATGGAACAAAAAGCTTGTGTAGGGAGAAAGGAAACCGTAGGATTTGATGATGAGTTTGTGCTCAAAAATGTGTTGTTTGTCCCTGATTTGAAGTGCAATCTTCTTTTGGTTTCTCAACTCATAGAAGAATTGGATGTAGTTTTGCAAATTGTTAATAAGGGTATTGTGGTTCAAGACCGTACAACGAGGAACCTGAGTGGAGTGGGTAATCTTAGAGATGGACTCTAGTTCTTCAGGAGATTGATGAACTTTTCAGCTTTTTGTTTGAATAAGGATGGAGCCAATGACGTGTGGAATCAAAGGCTAGGACACCCTTCCAATGGAGTTTATGAGCTTCCAGTAGTGGGTAGTAGAACTACCGATTTTTCCACTTGTAGTGTTTGTTTGAAAGCAAAACAGTCTCGTGAAGTATTTCGAACAAGTGATAATAAGAGCAATGGTATTTTTGACATGACACACTGTGACTTATGGGGACCGTACAGAATAGCAAGCTTATACATTTCATATTATTTTCTCACAATAGTTGATGATCACTCAAGAAGAGTGTGGGTTTATTTGTTGAATAACAAAACACAAGTCGGTGAAACGTTGAACAATTTCATGGCAATGGTTCTATGACAATTTGATAAGAAAATCAAAGTAGTAAGAAGTGATAATGGAATTGAGTTTGCATCACTTACCAAAGGATTTTGAGAACAAAGAATCATTCATCAAACATCATGTGTGGGTATAATAGAAGATGCAAAGACAACATGAGAAAAGGATTACTCTATGTCAAAGTATCTTGATAGCACATCATTTTTGCCACAGTTTCAGTGTTTCTTAGCATCCATAACCGCTAAAATAGAACCAATGACATTTCATGATGCAGTGTGTGATGAACGTTGGAGGATCGCAATGCAAAAAGATATTGATGCATTAGAAAAGAATGGAACATGGGTTATTGTGAAACTACCTCCGAATAAGAAAGCCATTGAAGTAAGTCAGTTTACAAGATCAAGTTTTGGGCTGATGGAACTATTGAAAGGCATAAGTGAGATTGGTAGCACTTGGTAACAAGCAAGAAGAATGAGTAGACTTCGATGAGACATTTGCACCACTGATTTGAATGTCTACAGTTAGAATATTTCTTGGTATGGTTGCTGCAAGAAACTGGGAACTACATCAAATGGACATGCATAACACATTTTTGCACGGTGATTTGGATAAAGAAGTGTACATGAAACTATCACCATGATTCTGTAATGGAGAAACAGAGGTTGTGTGTCGTTTAAAGAAGTCCTTGTATGGACTTAAGCAAGCACCAAGATGCTGGTTTACTAAACTAAGGACATCGTTGTTGAGGTATGTATTCTCTCAGTCTTAATCTGATTATTCTCTTTTCATGATAAAGAACAGAGGAACGGAGATTTATGTCTTAGTTTATGTGGACAACTTGATCATTGGAGGAAATAATACTGCAACCATTTCGACTTTTAAATAGTATTTGGAAACATGCTTTCACATGAAAGATGTGGGAACTTTGAAATATTTCTTAGGGATTGAAGTGGCTAGCAATCATGAAGGAATATTCTTGTGTCAGAGAAAGTATACTCTTGACATCATTAAGGAAACGGGTCTGATGGAAAAAAACGGCTGCTTTTCCTATTGAGCAACATCATAAACTTGCACTTGCAACTGGTGGGTTGTTACGAGAGCCTGAACGGTAGACGTCTTATAGGTTATCTTATTTACTTGTCAGCTACGAGACCTGATCTGACTTATGTGATATACATTTTGTCTCAGTTTATGCAAAAGCCAAGAAGTGATCATTGGGATGCAGCGTTGAGAGTTGTTTGCTATCTTAAAGGAACACCTAGTCAAGGGATTGTGATAAAAACTAAGTGTGTTTTAAAGCTACATGGATGGTGTGATTTGGATTGGTCAGGCTGCCCAGTTACTAGACATTCGGTGACTGGTTGGTATGTGACTTTAGGAGACACACCTGTGTCTTGGAAAATACAAAAACAGAAGGTTGTATCAAGCTCATCGGCTGAATCAGAGTACAGAGGTATGGCAAATATGCTTCGTGAAATCAAATGGATTCGAAAGGTTCTGGTTGATCTTGAAATAAATGTTGATGCACCGGTTGACTTACATTATAATAATCAAGCTACATTGTATATCAAGAATGATTGTCATCGAGAATGAGAATGATTGTCATCAAGTTCGAGATGCAATACAAGATGGTATCATTGTCACCAGGAAGGTTAGTACGAAAACTAACCTTGCAGACATGTTCACTAAGGTGTTGGGACGTCGTGAGTTTGAGAACTTTGTTTTCAAGATGGGAACTTACAATCTGCATGCTCCAACTTAAGGGGGAGGGGTGTTAGCTAGAAATCCGATCTGGTATGATTTACGGTTAAGGGTATTTTTGTAGATACGATTGTGTAAATAGCGTATCATGTGAATCCTGATTCATAGGGACATCGATCATGTTAAATAAGGTAGTTTAGATTTGAGAGTCTCTTGCTTTGATCTTATATATATGATGTAACATCGATTCTTCTCAATAACAAAAAATTCTTCAGCCACTCTCTCTATTTTAACACATTGTAATTACGAGTAAATTCGATGCTTCTGATGTTATCAACGTTATAAAAAGGTTTGAGATCACGCATTTCCTAGTTATTCCACCTATGTTGATGGCATTGACAAAGAAGGAAAAAGGAGTTTGTGGCGAAGCTCTTAAAAGCTTAAAGCAAGTTTCTTCTGGAGCAGCTCCTCTAAGTAGAAAGTCCATTGAAGATTTCCTTTAGACTCTTCCTCATGTAAATTTGATTTAGGTCTCTATATTTTATAGTTGGAGGACTTTTTATGGACGGTTTTTATTGCAAAGTTTGATGGCATGTTCTTCTAGATTTTGGTTTTAGTTACGAAACTAAAGTAAATGTTATTTATTAATTAACTCGATAGGAAGTAGAATCTAGTTCTGTTAACTATGACATCTCTTCTCAACAAAAATAAACAAAAATGGCCATGACTTTTGAGTTGCACTATTATTTTGTTTACATTTCGTTGAATGTTTGTATATATGGGATAACATTCTCTTCCAGGGATATGGATTGACTGAATCAACTACAGTCAGAACACGAGGCTTCAACTCGGAAAAAATTAGAAGATATTCTTCGGTGGGGCTACTTGCTCCAAATACACAAGCCAAGATAGTGGATTGGAGCTCTGGTTATTTCCTTCCATTAGGAAACCGAGGAAAGCTCTGGATACAGGGTCTTGGTGTCATGAAAGGTAGATAGGTTCTTTCTATTCTACTACTTATTTTTTGAAAAATAGATACTATCTTGGTCTAAGCTCTTAAATAAGTCTCTAGTTCAATGGTTCAAATCATTGAAAAATACTTGCATTGTTTTAATATGTATGTATAAGATCTTCCAACTTTCTTTCAATAAATTGAGGATTTGGCTGGTAAAAGTAGGCTTATTTTCTTGTTCTTGGGTTTACATGTGCTCATCGAATTTTTTTTAGTTGGCTACGGACGGGGAAATTTTGCTTGTTTTGATAAAGGTGGCACTTACTTATTGTTGACCGAATAAAGGAGGTCATAAAGTACAAAGGATTTCAGGTAAAGAAAAAAGATTTTATTGTCAAAATCTAAAACCAACCACAATCCTTCATTTCTCTCAGTAACTCAGTATTAGAAAATGATAAGTCTTTGGAACTATGGTTTTTGCAGATCTCACCAGCATATTTGGAGGCTGTTCTTGTTTCATATCCGTTGATTATCGACACTGGAAAAGAAGATCACAACGTTAGTTGGAAAAGAAGAGAAAAGCTATTGATCTGCGCCTGAAGAGTTATTATAATTGTGTAATAGATGAAAGATACTGCAAAGCCGGTTTTGGACAATGTAAATTTTGTGTTGTAATAAAGGACCTTTGATTTTTGTGCACCAAATGAAGAATTGTGGAGAGATTCCAGTAGCATTCGTTGTCCGGAGACAAGAAACAACATCTTAGAACAATGTAATAAGCTATGTTGCTACTCGGGTGAAAACTAACGCATTTTTGTAACAGAACACATTTTATACAGTAGTGATTGACAAATCTGATGGCTCGATGGATATTGTTTTTTCTGGTTTCTAAATTGCGTCATATAGGAAAGTGAGGAAAGTGTGGTAATGGTTAGCTCTATACCAAAATCTCCAAGAAGAAAGATATTGAGAAAGGAATTCAAAAGACTTCTGACAAACTGTTTCTTCTAAACTATGATTCTTCTTCCAAATTCTTCATTAGTTTTTGGTAATAATAACATACGAAGAGATATAAACTAAGCATGATTTCAATTCAATTATGGTCCTGTTCGTTTGGTGGTCGCTAGCGATAGCGACCAGTGACAGCGACTAAAAGCTGTTCGTTTAGCGGTCGCTGGTTCAGCGACCAGTCGCTAGCGACCAGCGATTGCAATTTTGAGTCGCTAAAAAATTCAGCGATTGGTCGCTGGAATTGGTCGCTAACGACCAGCGACTACCAAACAAACAAAACTAGCGACCAAAAAAGTTAATAAATTAAAAATATATTTAAATAAATAAAATTTAAATTTAAATTAATAAAAATTAAATTATAAAATTATAATAAACAATTTATATATTTTTGTAGAAAACAATAAATATTAAAAAAAATCAAAAATTTGATTTTAA
>OVBA01004477.1:0-23410 GCA_900406435.1 Lepidium aucheri | reverse complement strand
CTGCACAGAGGGCGGAATATAAATGAAAATTTGTGTTCTTTATCATAGTTATACGTCTTTGATTAATTACTTTAGCAACACGTTACCTCTTCTATCACCTTAGGAAGATTAGATTCCATGGAAAAGAACGAGGAATGGTCTTTGAGATTCTGGGTTTGTGTAACCGAGGAAGTCGATAAACCATCCCAATCCTCTAATTTGTCCAGCTTGTTGGAATCATCAAACGGAGAAACACAATTTGAGACAGAAGGTTGTAAAATGGAAGACCAGAGCTTCGCAAAATCTGAAGGGGAAGGACAACCGGAGTAAGGTTTGAGGTTTTCAATCCTGTGTCCTAGTCCAGAACAGTTACTAGCGCTGGACCAGTGACATCCTTGGCAGAGAGAAGCCTTCTCGTCCAAACAATGAATGAAAGCGGGTTGGGAGAAGCATTTTTCGCAGACCAAAGATCGTGAGTGTCTCAAGGACAGAGGATTCGCTGAGTGGACGCAAGCGTCACAGTTTAAGCAGAGTTTAGCGGAATCGCATTTGCAATAGACTAACGCTTTTTCGGTTCCACAGCAGTCGCATCGAGCCTCCATAATTCTCCCAAGACAAAACGAATACAGTGAATAATCCTCTGATCGCTCACAACTAAAACTCCTTTAGAGCGTTAGGGTTCAAAGATAAGCTTTTGCTCAGATTTTATTCTGTGAAGGGCCCATAAAGTGTGACGTGTGGTGCCACGTGGGTTTATGCAACGTGGGATATTCTATCACATGTGCTTCTTTGTCTTTGTCAGCTTAGATATTTTTTTGTCTTTATGTGTGGTTAACCTTACATTTCGGAATTTCAGTTGGATTCTTTAGTTAAATTTGTGTGGCTCGCAAGAAAGCTTCTTAATATCTCCATTAAAAACGTGCTAATAAGACTTGTTCGAAGCAAGAGTAGTGTTGACTTTTTATAACGCGGTTACAGATTTCCAGCATTCCAGTCCGGTTTGATTTACCAGTGGTTATAGGAGTTTTATATTTACAAACCTAGCATATGGAGTGTCGAAGATCAGATAATTCACAGTTTTATCCCCTCACATTGGTTTTCTTTCCCCTAGAGCAATATAATTACCAGACTTGCTTGGTAAAAGACCAATATATATACTAGATTTTGATTTCACAAGATGTAGTATGATCAGTGATAATCCTTGAACTAAATCGAATATTTGTAGTCACTTTTTCTAATATTAGTTTCTTATCCATTTACTAAATGATAATGGACACAAGACACCTTGTTCGGGAACAATTAGAAACATAAGTCACTTATCCATTTTCAAATAGCGACGCATTCGATTAATTAATGTCTTGATGGATATTTCATTTGGAATACTTCTGTCCAAAAAATCTAACAAAATGATTGTGCATGATCTCATTTTCATGTCTTGGATTTCATTTTTTTCTCAAAATTATATGTTTTTTTTTCAACACTGGACCACAACTAGCCGGCCAATAGCCAAATTCCAATATAATGTAAGCAGTGAGACTCAATTTTTGAATATGTTACAATGACTGCCTTCAATAAACTTTACCACCCACCGCTAAACCAAGATTACTTCATCAAAATTATGTACTATTCAATTATTGGTTTCAATCATCTCTAATTTCTATTTAAAATTTATTTGATTAGTTTTGCCTCTTAAATAAAATCACATCATATTAACATTACTCAATTTCAGCCTTTGATTACTGTTTCTTGGTGATAGCACAAATAAGCAATTTCAGCAGTTTATGTATATGGAGAGTTACTATGTTTACAAATTCAAGAGATGAAAAAGAATTAAAACCATTATCTTTCATATAATAAAAGCATAACATTAGCTGATTTGTATCTTTTAAAATAAAATAAAATAATAATTTATTTTTAATAAAAAACTTTAGCTAATTATTATCTTTATTTTATTTACAATTTATTTTAAATTTAATAAATAAGTATTTTTTTAACTTATATATGTAAAGATATAATAATTAAACTACTGCCATGATTTTTTCTGTTGGAACAAGTCCTCAAAGAGCAAACAACATCATTACCCAAGCTACAGTTGATAAAGTAATGAGGAATATCTATGAAGTAATGGTAACGCATGCTCAATGCTCAGACCCTATGGAGAATACAGCCTTAAAAGAACGTGTTAGAATAGCACAAAACAAGAGCAATTTGTGAAAGAACATGTGACTACCATAAAGTAGGTAACGTGGTATGAAGAAAAGAATGGACCAAGTTGTGGTTCAAGTGGAGCTGATGTGTCTACATCCCATTCGTTGATTCAAAAGCATTTGTTTTAACAACGATTTAACACCAAAGTGAAAAAACAAGAGAGGACTGCAGAAAGAAAGCAAAAGCTGACCCAATCCAGATTGGTATTGTCGGCAGCGGAACAGGAGGAAAGCATAAAGGACATCTCTAAAGGTTCTGTAGGATGCAAAAAGTGAAAAGGTTATGTGACAGTGTGGAGGAGTAGAGCGTTTTGGAAGTGTTTCAAAGACCAAAGGGAAGCCCTAGAAACATTGAGACTATTTAAGTATTGTTTAGCACGTGGAGAAAGATTAGACTTTCAGAAAATATAAATTGGAAGTTCCAAGTTTTGAGTGTGTGCTTCGTGAGTGAAACTGAGTGTCTTATAACAGCTACAAGTCTGTGGTGTTGTGTGAGCTAGGTAGTTCAAAGAGAGTTACAACACGTGCAAGTCTACAGTGTTGTGTGAGCTAGTGAGTTCAGTAGTGTGCTACAATAGCTATAAGTCTGTAGTGTTGTGTGAACTAGTGAGTTCAACAGAGAGTTGCAACAACTACAAGGTTGTAGTGTTTTGGGGCTTTGGGTAGTTTGTACTAGGTCAGTGTTAAACCAAGTTTGGTTAAGTGTAATTTGAGTAAACAAGACTGTAATTTGTTTATTTCATTCTAAACACAAAAAATTTAAGAAATTTTTTGAGTGTGTGTTAGTTTTGTTGTTACTGCTCCATTCTGGTTATTACATTTGGTATTAGAGCCACTCAACCAACATGAGGCTTATATCTAAACAGGTTGCAGCTCCTGAGGAACAAATGGAGAACACACCAGATGTGATGGTAATACAAAAAACCTCTGATTCTGGATGGCGAGGGTTATAGTTACTAGAAGTTCAAGATGATACAACTTATCTGTGGTCAAGGTGAGGATACTTGAAGCTGTTAAAGAAGGCTGAGAACCACCATTTGAGATCACATTGTGTGGGTGAAAAGGTCATGAAATCGAGAAGTGAAGGGACTAATGTTGACAAGAGTATCTCCAAGTACAATACAAAGGCCATGAATGCAATTTTTTCGGGTGTTGATGAGATTGAGTTCAAACTAATACAAGGGTACAAATCAGTCAAAGAAGCTTGGCATATATTGCAGAAATCTCATGAAGGAAACACGTCTATCAAACAGACTAGACTTGATCAACTTGCGTCAGCTTTTGAGAACTTGAAGATGACTGAAGATGAAATCATAGTTCAGTTCAGTTCTAAACTGAGCTCCATAGCTAATAGGGCAGTAGTACTAGATAAAATGTACAAAAAAGAGAAGCTGGTGAAGAAACTCATGTGTTGTCTTTCATAAAAGTTTTTTGCACACAAGGCTTTAATGAGGGTTGTTGGGAAATCAGACATCATGACGTTGTAGATGGCAAAAAGAAGACCAGAAGAGGGGTAGCTTTTGTTGATGAGGCTTAACAAGAAGGTATGTTGTAGATAAAAGAAAAAATGCGTCTGATGACCAAGAATTTTGGAAAACCTTGGAGCATGTTGAACAGAACCAATACAAGGGAGCTGAACACTAGAAGCACACTGAAGGAGACAAGAGCAGTGGAAAGCATGACATGATCTCACATGAAATGGTGGTACATGTCTTTTGAATTCTAAGTGTCCTTTGGCAAAATGCAAAGAACTGAACTGCTTAAAGGGGAAAGGAATTAGGCACACTAAGATGGAATGTCCTAGCAAGCGAAAGGGAAAAGCCTTGGTTAGCAACTTGAGTGATAATGAGTCTGGAGATGAGGGCTATGATGGAGAAGACCTCCACAACTATGTTGCTTTAGCTGCTAGAGAGGACAGTGACATTGATTCTAATGAAAACAATGAGATTGACAGCAAAGATGACTACCGTAAGCTGTATGATAGCTGGGTCAAGATCAGTGAGGACAAACTGTTGTTGACTAGGGAAAAACTTGCTCTGGAAGCCCGTGCCGATGCACTCAAAATTGTAGAAAATGAAACACAGGTTAGTTACTACCTCTTGATCTCTTTAATGCTGATGAGAATTATGTACTTGTATTGTAGAACATGTGTGAACTAGAAATGGAAAATGCAACACTTTTGCAGAATTAGTTGAGAAACGATGAGAAACAGAGTAGGATGTTGAGCAACGAGACAGAAAATCTTGATAAGATTCTTTGTTTAGGCGTTGATGGAAAACAAGACTTTGGACTTGGGTATCAAGCTGGCTGTGTCAAACATATATGTTCACTGAAGATGGTAAATTTTGTCAAAGGAAGTGGGAGTAACTCAGTTAAGTCAGTTGGGAACTAAGCAAGACAAGCTTATGCCAGGGGTATACCAACTTGTGCCATAACACCTCCAAGACAGTCTCACAAACGGTATACAACTCAGGGATCATTCAGCTGTGTGTACTATGAGAAAGCGGGTCATGCCCAAAGTACCTGCTACAAACTGATACATAGACTTCAAACGGTATAGGAGCTCAGGAGGTGTCATGCAGAGCCATCCCAATACATGAGTTTCTGGGTAGAAAAGTCAGATTTGTATGGAAGTCTAGAGGAAGAGAATCTGTAGTACATCAAGTTGTTTACAGAGCAAAAGGAGTAGAGTAGTGGAAACAGCACTAATGTATCTAGTGGCCGAAGAACATGTTTTCGTGCGACTGTAGCCTACACTTCTTCAGAAGAACATGAATATGATCCTTGGTATTTTGATAATGCGTGCTCTCGTCATATGATAGGTTGTAAATCATCTCCGTGAAACTATACTGAAGCTGCTGGACCTAAAGTCACTTTTGGAGGTGGAAGCAAGGGAAAAGTAAGAGGCAAGAGTGATACAGATGGACCAGATGTCTCTGAATTTTCAAGCATGTACTATGTAGATGGATTGACTGCTAACTTAATTAGTATCAGTCACCTTTGTGACAGTGATCTGGATGTGACATTTAACAAGACAATTTGCGAGGTAGCTGACTATAATGAAAATACAGTACTAACAGGGTCATGCACCAAGAATAATTGTTATAGGTGGGAAAGAACATAAACATGTCACTCTGCTGTGGTATCTCAAATAGAGCTGTGGCACGGGCGGATGATGCATATGAATGTTCAGACAAGACTGGTAAAAGCAGAGGTTGTGAGAGGCATTCCTCACATCAAAGAAAAGGACATAACTATGTGGAGTGATTGCAACAAAGGAAAGCAGATCAAGGTTCTACACAAGAAAGTTGTTGGGATAACATCCAAGAAGATTCTTGAGTTGGTGCACATGGATCTTATGGGACCAGTTCAAACTGAAAGTCTCGATGGGAAACATTACATCTTTGTCTTAGTAGATGATTTCATGGAATAGAGTTCCAGAATGATAACTTTGATAAGTTATGTGAGAAACAAAGAATTTGGCATCAGTATTCATTTCCAAGGACTCCTCAGCAAAATGGCATTGTAGAACATAAGAATCAAACACTTCAGGAGTGGCTCGAGCTATGCTGTACGGGAATGCCATTCCAACTAAGTTCTTGGCTAAAGCTGTCAATACTACGTGTTATGTGGTGAACCGTAGGTATGTGAAACCTGGTACCAAGATGACTCCATACAAAATATGGAAGGGAAGACACCCAACTTGAACTACTTCCATGTATTCGGATCTATGTGCTACATACTAAATGACAAGGGTCAATTGGGAAAGTTCGATTCAGGAAATTATGAGGGTACATTTCTAGGGTACACCTCTAACATCATGACATTTAGAGTTTACAACAAATGATCAAGGATGGTCATGGAGTCGATCAACGTTGTTTTTGATGAAGCCCATAGGACTGTCATGGTTCCAGTTGTACAACTTGAGTCTGCAAAACAAGTTCTTGATCATGTTCAAGAAGAGGTTGGTGAAATAAAGGATACAATGACACATGATAATGGTTGTTTGGATGTCTGCACTACAAAGTAGTTCAAAGTTCACCAAAACCATTCACAAGCATATGTTATTGGAAACATGGATTAGAGGGTTACTCGTGGTAAATAAATTGACTTCAGAAAATGATTTAGTACTTCTGTTTTCTCTGGGAGAGAGAACCTACAAACATCAAAGAGTGATCATAGACCAGAGTTCCAGAATGATAACTTTGATAAGTTCTGTGAGAAACAAAGAATTTGGCATCACTACTCAACTTTGAGGACTCCTCAGCAAAACGACATTGTAGAACGTAAGAATCAAACACTTTAGGAGATGGCTCGAGCTATGCTGCACGGGAATGCCACTCCAGCTAAGTTCTTGGCTAAAGCTGTCAACACTACGTGTTATATGATGAACCGTGGGTATGTGAAACTTGGTACCAAGATGACTCCACACGAAATATGGAAGGGAAAGACACCCAACTTGAGCTACTTCTGTGTATTCGGATGTATGTGCTATATATTGAATGACAAGGATCAATTGGGAAAGTTCCATTCAAGAAATGATGAGGATACATTTCTAGGGCACACCTCTAACAACATGACATTTAGAGTTTACAACAAATAATCAAGGATGGTCATGGAGTCGATCAACGTTGTTTTTGATAAAACCCATAGGACTGTCATGGTTCCAGTTGTACAACTTGAGTCTGCAGAACAAGTTCTTGATCATGTTAAAGAAGAGGTTGGTGAAATAGAGGATACAGTGACACATGATAATGGTTGTTTGGATGTCTGCACTACAGAGCAGTTCAAAGTTCACCAAAACCATTCGCAAGCATATTTTATTGGAAACATGGATCAGAAGGTTACTCGTAGTAAACAAATTGACTTCAGAAAAATGATTCAGTACTTTTGCTTTCTCTCGGAGATGGAACCCACAGACATCAGAGTTGCACTAACTAATGAGTACTGGCTAAGAGAGTGTCAAGATGAACTTGAATAGTTTTACAGGAATAATGTTTGGGACTTAGTGACCAAACCTTCATGTGTTAATGTGGTAGGAACTAAGTGGCTATTTAAGAACAAAATAGATGGTGATGGGAACATAACAAGGAACAATGTCAGATTTGTAGCTCAATGGTATTAACAAATCAAAGGAATTGACTTTGATGAGACATTTGCACTAGTAGCAAGGTTAGAATCAATTCCTCTTTGTTAGGTGTTGCTTGTGTGTTGAACTTCAGGTTGTACCAATTGGACGTCAAGAGTGCCTTCCTCAACAGACTGCTACAAAAGAAAGTATATGTGTCACAACCAAGAGGCTTTGAATATCAAATGCATCATGAGCATGTCTATGAGCTTAGAAAAGCTCTCTGGTAAGAAACAAGCACCAAGAGCTTGGTACAAAAAACTAACCTAGTTTCTGATCAACCTTGGGTTTAATAGACGATCTGTGGATAAGACTATCTTCATTTAGCGAGACAGGAAGAATATTCTGGTTATACAAGTATAGGTGGATGTCATTATGTTTGGAAGCACAAACAAGAACATCATATACTCGTATGTCAAACTGATGGCAAAGGAGTTTGGAATGAGTATGGTGGGTAAGCTGAATTACTTTCTGGGTCTACAGGTTCAACAATTTGATGCATGAATCTTTATGTCACAGAGCATCTATGCTAAGAACCTAGTCAAACAGTTTGGTATGTAGACAACCAAATCAGCGAGAACTCCAATAAGTACAACCAACAAGTCAGCTCGAAATGAAGATGGGTAGTCAGTGGATGAGAAACTATATCGAGCCATGATAGGAAGCCTTCTGTATCTTACAACTAATATACAAGACTTGTGTCTTAGTGTGGGAATATGTGTTTGGTTCCAGGCTGTAAAACATGTTATTAAGTATGTCAAAGGTACATCAGAACATGGTCTGTATTACACTAAGCAAACTAATCAAAACTTGGTAGGTTTTTGTGATGCAGATTTGGTAGGAAGTGTTGATGACCGGGGGAGCACATTAGGAAGTTGTTTCTTTCGAGGAAATAATCTTGTGTCTTGGCATAGTAAGAAACAAAGTTGTGTCACTCTGTATATTGCAGAGGCTGAGTACGTTGCATTAGGAAGATGATGCTCAATTCATGCGGATAAAACAGATGCTTGATAATTATGGTTTGATTTCAAATATAATTCTTGTGCATTGAGATAACATGAGTGCCATAAACATATCGAAAAATCATGTGCAACATTCTAGGACTAAGCATTTTTATATTAGGCATCATTTCATTTTTGACCTAGTAGAGGAGAAACATGATGAGATAACACATTGCATCAGAGAATCAGTTGGCTGATATATTCATAAAACCACTAGAACTGAACACATTTTTGAACCTACAAAAGGAACTTGGTATTTGTGAACATTGAAGCACATTGTCTTTAACAGTGTGTGTTTGTGCAAATTAATACAGTATTTGCAGTTGTTGTTTTTCATTTCCTTGGACACAACTTCCACAACACAAACCCACTTGTTGGCAATTTAGCTTAGAGAAAGAGCTGCTCTTCATGCGGGTCTGGGTTTCACTTTTCAGAGATATCCTGTGTTGTTCTTTCTTTGTACTACAAAAAAATAAAATAATAGATGCTTTATGTATTTCAAAAAAAGACAAAAAAGAGGGAGAGTTATCTTCGTGTATAGGACTGGGGTTTACAAGTATCTCTGAAAGTGATCTTCAGATCTGTATGGTGATGCGTTGACGCTCTGAGTTGATCAGTAAGCGTGAAAGCTCCTCAAAAATGAAAAATAGTTACCTTGCTGGGATGATGGGTTGACGTTTCTTCATATACAAAATCCTCAAGTGCTGTGTTGTACCAAAATCACTACACACATCTTGCTAAGATGGTGAGTCTTCTTTGCCATGGGTACCTTTTGTCTTATATTCTTGAATAAGGATACTTAAGCTTGATTATCTTAAAAAATATGTTAATTTCTGGCCACATGCTCAGTCTCTCGTGGGTCACTCACTTATCTTGCAATGAAGTGCTTGAACTACTAAAAATCTTGTATTAATTCGCTATAGCACACAAGTCCATTTTGAATATATTGCATTCACACTTAGGCACTTCCTAGTGACTTATTCATTGTAGTACTTAAGCTTATTAAAAGTCTTTGGCATGTGATGATTGTTTAGATATGTGATTCTGATTAGTGAAGATGAGACTATCTTGTTAAGAATCGCCTGGGTGACTGACGTATGTTTTTGAGTATATTTACAGCAAATGTTTATCTCATGACTGCCTGTCTCACTAATACTTCAGTTTGTCTAAATTGTTTGTCTTTTACTGTGCACTCAAGCAGGAGGAGAACTAGTACTTGTTTGACGCTTTTTAAATGACTTAGGTTTTCTAGATTAAAGTGGATAAAGATATGGAAGTAAATATGTTCTGAATTAAATTATGAATTAGAGTGGATGTAGATATAGAAGTAGATATGTTATGAATTGAATTGTCTTTTGGTTGTTGTGAACTTGTTAGTACATGTCTGTACCTTTGGATATAGATGTTTGGTTTTTATCTTAATATTTGAGTACTAACAGTTGTGCTTCACTTGATGGAGCTCTTATACATGTGTCCCTGGTACTATAAGATTTGTGAGCTTTCTGTTGCATCTATATTTAGTTTGTTTTTTCAGTAATTTAGAGTTTTTTGAAGTGTTTTTCGTTGATGATGGATGAAAATCTGGCAGGATCTATCCGATAGGACATATCTTGGATACAACTTAGAGATTCCAACTTAGATAGTGGGGACATATGACACTCAGGTCCTTCAAATTTGAGATTTTTGTATATCTTTTCCTTTGTTTGTCGAATCACTAAATAAACCTTCTTCCATCTAGTCGGTGGAGCATTTCTTCCAGTCTTTGGTGAATATTTCTGGTATGACTCTTCACATCTGACATGTATCAAGATTCCAATCTTCCATAAACCAAACAAGGAATGTAACAGCACATTAATGACTCATATGTGTTTGCTATAATCTGTTGGCAAACCTTGGGTCAACAAACTATCTTTCAATTCGATTTGTTACGACATCTTGCTTGTAAAAACTCTCATCGCATTATAGAAGCAACCTTTAAGGCTGTTGCTAGGGCTCTCCGACAAGCAGCAGAGTCTGATCCACGTCGTGGTTAGACAATACCAAGGTTTGATTTTGACTCATATTTGAAAATTTAATCTTTCTCAAAATCTTATTATAAAGAAAAGGCGCGCATACACAAACACTCACTCACTATACATGTTATTAATCATTTAATATTTATTACAGTATTCCTTATAATCACAAACGTTTGACATTTTGAGTTTTGACATATTTACATTTTAAAAGGAGTCTCGTCACGATCATAGGAGGCAGTGAGACAAAAGATCATGTTTGTTGTTCGGAATCAATGAACAGACCGGATCAGTTATCCTATATCCAATGCCAAGCTTTTTGGATCTTCAAAAGCGGTTTGTTATTGCTTTCTCTAGTTCTAGACCTTTTTTATTTATTTTAAATGTTAGATCTTATACCATTAAACCTCAACTGTCTCAATAAATACAAACTACTAAAAGAAGCTATAGCTACGAAACAACAAGAGCAAAAGGAAATCAAGGCGGGAGCAAAAAACAACCAAAATATACATCAAGAAAGGAGGGAGAGAACATGTCCTATTAAAGATACAATCGGTTTTATCAACTTATTTTATTTTGACCGGTTTACTTATGCTAAACCGACCGGTTAACTCTCTTATTTCTTAGTCTTAGTTCAATATATAAGAACTAAATAGCTTTTTCTTTTTCTTTAACTGAGCTGAGAATGTTTTCTCTCTCGATTGAATCTCTGTAACAAACTTCTTAATCAATGGAGATTTTCTTCTTCTTTCAATCTAATCTATGTTTCTAATATAGTATCAGAACGGGAAAGCTTTTTCAATCTTTCTCTCGATTCTGTTTTTGCTAAAATTTCTACTTTTCAAATCATCGAGACTTCATATTCTCGTTGAAATCTTTTTTTGTCTTTCATCTTCTAGTTAAATCCCGGAATTAAATATTTATTCTTCTTGACATTTAAAGTCAATTTTCTATTTAATTTTTCCCTAGAATGTTGAACCTATGCAAGAAAAGAGTTGCGAAGCCTTTGTCTTCTTCTGGCTGTGTTCGGAAAAGTATCCGAGCTAGTAAACTCGATGAATCCACTAAGGTTCAAACTCCGATTTCAAATACTAACGTCATTGATCAGAATTCTGCCGTCAAAGAAAATCAAAACTTTAGCGGTGTCTCAACTCAGCAAAAGTCAACCTCAAGATTTCAGTGATTTTGATGGCTTGCAGTTCTCACCATATTTCTTGAGCAGTAGTGATAATCCAGGAGCTACTCTTGTCTTAGAAACCTGGAACATTGCAATGATTATATCTCTTGATGCAAAGAAAAATATAGGATTTGTAGATGGTACAATACCAAGACCTGATGAATCTGATCCTCGTTATAGAATCTTGTCACGATGCAACAGCATGGTAAAATCATGGATTCTTAACTCCATTAGTAAGGAGATTTATGGTAGTATTCTCAGGTTTCAGGATGCATCAGACATTTAGAAAGACTTATTAGTTCATTTTTATGTAACCAATCTGCCTCGTGCATATCAATTGTCGCAAACAGATTTTAGTCTTTTAATCAAAAACTATGGATTTGTCTTCCTACTACACTCGCTTGAAGACTATGTGGGATGATTTGGAGTCCACAGATTGCATCAAAACCTCTAAGAGGCTGTAACAATGAATCCAGTTCTTCCTCGGCAGTCCAACACAGAATTGTCAACATCAGAAAACCAGAACTCTGATAAAATAGAAGATGTTCCTTCTTCTATTCTTCCTTCTCATTCAAAACGTCAATCCAAACTTCCTAGTCACCTTTTGGATTATTATTGCAATGTCACAGAGACTAATGTTCCTTATACATTGGTAGCTTTCTCAATTATGACCACTAATCAGAGGAGTATCAAAACTGCATATGTTCTGTGATGGTGCTAGGAGAACCAACAACTTTTGCACAAGCCAAAAATTTTGATGAATGATTGACAGTTATGAATGAGGAATTAAAAGCTCTTGAAGATTCAGGGACTTGGACAGTATTATCTCTACCTTCCAATAAAAGAGCCATAGGGTGCAAATGGGTTTATAAAACCAAACTCAATGCTGATGGTACATTGGAAAGATATGAAGCATGTCTTGTTGCCAAAGGATACACACGGCAAGAGGGGGTTGATTTCATCGATACTTTCTCTCCAGTAGCAAAGATGACTACCGTGAAAACCTTACTTGCTGTGGATGCAGCAAACGAATGGAGTCTGACCCAACTTGACATATCCAATGCATTTCTAAATGGAACTAGATGAGGAGATCTACATGCAATTACCTCACGGATATACACCTGCAACTGGTCAATCTCTTCCGCCAAATCCAGTTTGTAAACTTCGAAAATCTATCAATGGATTGAAGCAAGCATCAAGGCAGTGGTTTCTGAAGTTTAGTGATTCTCTACTCAATCTTGGCTTCAGTAAATCTCACACAGATCACACCCTTTTTATCCGTAACATCAATGATCAATACATAGCTGTATTAGTCTACGTGGATGATATCATAATCACTACAAATAATGATGCTATTGTTGAAGATTTGAAAGCAGCTCTTCACAATTGCTTCAAGCTACAAGATTTAGGTCCATTGAGGTATTTTCTTGGGCTCAAAATAGCTAGATCTAAAGCTGGAATTTCAGTCTGTCAAAGGAGATATATTCTTGAGTTGCTTGCAGAAACTGGGTTACAAGCCTGTAAACCTTAAAGCATCCTAATGGAACCTAACATTAAGCTAGTGAATGATAGTGAAGAACCACCTCTTCCAGATGCTTCTGTTTATAGGCGCTTAGTTGGAAGAATGATGTACTTAACCATCACTCGACCAGACATTACTTTTGCAGTCAATCGGCTATGTCAATTTTCCTCTAATCCTAAACAGTCTCATCTTCAAGCAGCCTACAAAGTGCTTCGTTATCTCAAGAAACCTATCACTCTTGGACTCTTCTTTTCTGTAGATTCAGAATTAACCCTCAGAGCATTCACTGATGCAGACTGGGCATCTTGCAAAGACACAAGAAGATGCACTTCAGGTTATTGTATGTTTTTGGGTAATTCTCTTATTTCATGGAAATGAAAGAAACATGATACAATAGCCTTATCTTCGGCTGAGTCAGAGTATACAGCCATGAGTTTTGGCGTAAAAGATGTTCAATGGTTGGTGAATTTACTTGAAGAGTTGCAGATCCCTCAAACAAAGTCTATTGCTTTCTTTTGTGATTCTACATCTGCAATTCATATTGCACAGAATTTTGTATTCCATTAAAGGACTAAACACCTAGAACTAGACTGCCATATTGTCAGAGAAAAGGTTCATAATGGTCTCATAAAGCTTCTACATGTGAAGACTGATCATCAATTAGTAGATGTTCTTACTAAACCTCGCGGACCAGGCCATTTTCATGAACTCAGAAGCAAGATGTCTCTTATATCTATATAGTTGACATCTTGTGAGGGTATTAAAGATACAGTTGGTTTTATCAAATTATATAATTTTGACCGGTTTACTTATGCTAAACCAACCGGTTGACTCTCTTATTTCTTAGTCTTAGTTCGATATATAAGAACTAAATAGCTTCTTCTTCTTCTTCTTTAACTGAGCTGAGAATTTTTTCTCTCTCAATTGAATCTCTGTAACAAACTTCTTAATCAATGGAGTTTTTCTTCTTCTTTCAATCTAATCTCTGTTTTTAATATGTCCTTCCCAGGGTAGGAGAGGAGGCGACTTTGGATTGTGCTGTCGATTAAGAGTCGAATGACAGATGTAGGGGTTGAATTGCTTCTGACAATGCGAGCATTCTTCTCATGCCAGATAGAATACACACAGATTTGGAGAAGCAGTCTAAGAATGGTGCAGTGCGGCTTGCTTAGCAGGGACGGAAAGGTGCAGGTGGCTGAGACTTCAGCAAGATTGGTGGGTGGGTTCCCCAGTAAACACGAGGAGAATGGAAACCAGATTGCATCCACGTAAGTGCATGTGAAGAATAGATGGTTGTGAGACTCCAGCTCAAGGTCACAGAGAGGGCAAGAGCGAGGCACAGATAACCCCCAATGAGCAAGCATATCATGAGTGGGAGGCCTATTGAGAAACACGAGCCACAGGAATAGACTATACCTTGGTATTGATTCCTTAAACCAGATTGCCTTTGAGTGTACAAACAGAGGGTGGTGATGTTGGATGTGGTCCCAAGTGTCCTTTGAGGAGAATGACTTTTTGTAAGAGCCGGAATGTGATCACCACAAGTATAAGTCTTTGCTGAGAGATGCGTCTAGTTCTAGACTTTATTCACCTTCGTGATCTTAGTGGTGGTATCCCTCAAGACAGAGGTCTATTATCACTACTTCACCAACTCGTAGTTTGAGTTCATGATCTTTATATCTTATGCGATCATTATCAGATCATGAATCCTCTTCATCACTCATCATGTATATAGTGCGCACCAATGTCTCCTTCATACTCGTGATTCATGGAGGTGTCTCTGTAATTTTGGCTTTTTTAAACGATAAAACTGATCAGTTACATGCTTCTGTCTCTTATCCTACTGCCCTCTTTTTCTTTATTATGTCATCATAATTAGGTTGTTTGGTCCATAGATGAGTTACTGTCGGTGTTCCCAAAGAACATATTAAAAGATTGTTTGAAGATGTTCTCTGCACGTCCATTTAATGATGATATGTTGCTGGTTTTTCTAAATTCATTCGATTACTTTGTGTGGTTGCGAACTCGTGTGTAGAATCACATAAGCCTACACAAAACTCTGTGTGTTGTTTTACAGAACTTTTTTACCTTGCCAATTTATAATGATGGAAACAAAAACACATTGACTTTAATGGAAATTTTTGTCGATATTGAGACAAAGAAGAATACTTCTATCAAAAACTTGAGAGGAAAAAGGAGATAACTAAATAATACTTGGCTAAAAGCCCAAAGATGTATACTTGTACAAGATATCTTTTTATTAATTCAAATATGTGACTTGATGCTTTTATATGCGAGTTCATGACTGTCTTTATAGTTTATAGTTTACATGTTGACAAGAACATAAAATCGCAGAAGAGGCCGATACGAGTGTAAGAATATTTTTTGTTATGTGTGGACGATGTGTTTTTCAGTTTAATTAGAAAGTTTAAGTTCATATTAAAGCTTATGGATTCTAATATAAAAGACGATACCATGATAGATCGATATTGATTAATGCATTAGAATCAGGTGTATTGATAACTCTCATCAATTACCAAATTTTGATGTATTAATTTTTTATATTTAAAGTTATATATGTATGTCGAGGACAGGTGGCCCAGTGGTGTAGTCAGTTTACAAATCTTCAAGGCACCAAAGATCGAATCCCCGACTTGCAATAGTAGGAGCGGGATTTAAAAGCCATTAGGCTAGTTGACAAAAAAAAGTTGTATATATATATATATATAAATATATGTAATAATTAAATAAACATACATATAACCACATATATATATATATATATGTATATCCCATATATTAAAGCGGGAGACACTTTCATTTTGACCGTGTTATAAACTTTATGATAAAGTTAACATATGGTTCATAACAATCCGCTTAAGGTGGATTTTGTTACATATTTTAATATATAAATTCAAAATTACTAAATATCTAATAGAATAAATTTTAGAAAATTAATATTTAATATAAACATATCAGTTACTAATTCGGTTAATGATTCGATTCCTGTTCAGCTTTGGATTCAAATTCACCAGTACATAGATTTAGGACACATTATGATATTTTATCGAGTTCAGTTTATCTAATACAATATTTTGATTATTTTGGTTTAAGACATATTCAAGTATTTTTATTTTCAGAATAGAGTTTACGGTATATATTGAGTTTGAATTCTAATATTTTTATATAAAAATATAAAAATTAAGAAAGATTTAATAGAAAATTTTAAATTTGGTTCTTTATTTTGGTTTGGGTTTGGGTTTGGATACGATTTTTCAAATTTATGGATTTAAGATTCACTGGTGTATTTTGTTGGGTTTGTTTCGGGTTTGGTTCCTCTAATTCTGATCGATTTTAGTTCGGTTTTTGAGCCTCTAAAACAATAATTAAAATATCAATACGTGTCGAAAAACTAAATGAACACAAGGTTGAAAAAACTATCAAATTCCGTGCTATAGCATGGGTATAATTGTGATCATGGGTTATATGTCTTAACAAGACGTACGGTTACATAAAAGAAAACTCGCAAACATAAAAAAATGATGGATAAGAAGAGTGTTAGATTCCTTGTCCATTAAAAAAATCATTAAAGAATTTAAGGCTAAGGGAAAAGAAAATTAGTGTGAAGGTTCAATTCACAATATCATTAAACAAGGGATCAAAGTTAGTCTTTTTTCTCTAATAAGAAAGTGTTTGTTAGGTTGTTGAATTAACACAAATCTAAAATAAGTCTTGGGATAGATTTCATAAATAGAAATCATAAAATAAAATTTATATTTGGTATTAGAACCATTTAGATTTGTTTAGTTCTCATTGAAATTTTGAGCATAATTGATTTTAAAAAGGATTCATGGTTACATAATTAATTTGATCGAAAAGTTGATTAACCGTAGTGTTAACAGTGATGTCGGATTAGTTAATCACAACATCATGATTTTCGTATCAATTACAAAGTAGAATCTGGACAAATGAATCATTCGTAGATTCTCCAAATCATAATGATTAGTTCCTTGCATGAAGTAAATCGATTTGAGTAAGCGTTTAATTGTGTTGAGAACTGTTTGTAAATGAAATGCAGAATTGCATGCATGTAGTAACAATGTTTTATAAAGCCACGATAATTAAGTATGGGTTATTACTAAAAAAAACACTCTCTCACCTATCTCTTGCCTTTGGAGTGTGAGTATATCCACCGGAGTTTGCTAACTGCCGGTTTCCAAGACTACCAATCCATAGAAAACCGTGATTAAAGCTGACCGAAAGACAAAACTCTGTAACTTATTCCCTATACATGAGGGTATTCGGCTTAACATTACAAAGATCCGATCAACTATGCAATCAAACATCACTAAAGCATTTGATTCTCTTAATTTGGATGAAAATATAGTGGATCTTCCTCCTACTGGAAACTATACTAACATGCAAGAACAAAGACATATACTTGTGGGAAGACTGTTGAACCCAAAGAAGCAAAACATGGCTAAAGCAATGCTAACACTACCACGCATCTGGAGAACATACCCACGAGTAATAGGGACGGTGAGTTCACAAGATCATTTTCAATTTCTTTTCCAATCTGAAGAAGCATTAACAACAGTTACTCGCTTTGGTCTATGGACTTTTGAAGACTGGGGAGTGGCTGTCAGAGCTAAACAAAACATGCAAGAGGAGCTAACCATCACAAAAGTGCCTATATGGATTTGCATGTCAAATATTCCCGTCCAGCATCACACAACAGACCTTTTTAAAGCGATAGGCAGTACCTTTGGTGATGTCTAGGAGGTTGATTATGATGAAAACAGAACTTCTCTGCATGCATTCATCATAGTGAAAATCATATATGATCTTCAAAGTCCACTTAGGCCACAAAGATCTTTTAGGTTTCAAGATGGAAAGGTCATTAAAGTGGATTTCGAGTTTGAGAGAGTAAAGAAATCATGTCATTTATGTTTCAGAATCACATATGAAAAAAGGCAATGCCCCTGGTTGACAATAACTTCCCCACCATAATCACCAGAAAGACTAACAAAAGAGCTGAACATCAATGAACAAAATCTCAATGACCCTGATGGGAGAACAGCTGACTCAACCACTAAACAAACATATCAACAAAACTTAGAACCTGATACTGAGACACGTCACAAGATTCCAGCCTATAACCCTCAAAACACAAACTCTATGGATGAAATGGAAGCGAGACCACATAAGAGGGAAGCAAGTACTCATTCAGCAATCACTGATTATACACTAAACCGAGAGGTGGCAAGCTTCCAAGGTGAAATCAAGGATTTATTTCAGAATATGATAAGGGCTAGAACTCATATTAGTCAGTCAACAGGTGACAGTAAAAAAGGTAGTGCTTTGCAAACAATCATAACATATAAAATTCAATTTAAAAGGTCTCAAATGCTAATTACAAATCTGAGAGGACTCAAGAGCACAACAAAAAGAATCTACTGGAGATTGAGAAGAAAGACACTCACAGAGAATACAAAAAAAAACGTAAAATTTCAGAAGACTACGGTGACTACACAACACAACCAAAAGATCATCCTAAAACTTGTATGGTGACTATCCTTAAGTCACGCGATACAACATGAGTATTCTCACTTGGAACTGTCAGGGACTGAGGAATATCCTGAAAATTTGAAGATTAAGAGAAATAAGAAAAACCTTATATAACGCCCCGACCGTCACCTTAGTGGGCTCTACATCCTCTTCGGGCCCATAGGCCCACCTTACCGGTCAACAGGTCGGTACGCTATGTCTGGGAGGCTTTAAAGACTTGTTTACCGACCCTACAAATCACCACATGATCTTTCCCCGTGTTTTGTCCTCACTCACACGATTCCGAAAATCACTTCCCGGAAGGTCACCCATCCTTTGACTACTCCAGCTCAAGCACGCTTAACTCTGGAGTTTTCTCTAGACGAGTGACCGAAAAGATAAGTGCACTTTGATGACATAGGTAGCCAAATCAAGTCTTTTAAACCTCTCTGCATGCACCACCAAATATCATATTTCCTAAAACCGGGGTGTTACAATTTACCCCCACTAACAAACCGCAACGTTCTTGTTGCGTACCAGGATCATTACCCCCTTGACGGTGTGAGCCCTTGTGTCTCCACACACGGCTGGGTTTGGTTCTAATACCACTTGTAACGCCCCGACCGTACCTTAATGGGCTCCACGTCCTCTTTGGGCCCATAGGCCCACCTTACCGGTCGACAGGTCAGTACGCTATGTCCGGGAGGCTTTAAAGACTTGTTTACCGACCCTACAAATCACCACACGATCTTTCCCCGTGTTTTGTCCTCACTCACACGATTCTGAGAATCACTTCCCAGAAGGTCACCCATCCTTTGACTACTCCAGCTCAAGCACGCTTAACTCTGGAGTTTTCTCTAGACGAGTGACCGAAAAGATAAGTGTACTTTGATAACATAGGTGGCCAAATCAAGTCTTTTAAACCTCTCCGCATGCACCACCAAATATCATATTTCCTGAAACCGGGGTGTTACACCTTATTTCCAGATTATATATTCCTCATGGAGACAAAAAATGTATATCATAATGTATCTAAAGTTAAGGAGTGGTTAGATTATCAGAATCTATTTACAATTGAGCCAAGAGGTCTAAGTGGTGGATTGGCTCTTATGTGGAAAAACGCAGAGGACATAAGTATACTCTCCAGTAATCAGAACATTATTGACACCCGGTTAAGAATAGGAATACACTTTATTAATGTCACCTTTATCTATGGTCACCCAAATCCGCAGCACAGAAGAGAGGTTTGGAACCAAGTGAGGACTATAAATAGAAACAGAAGCTCGGAATGGATGCTGATAGGGGATTTTAATGAAATACAAGATAATACAGAAAAACTAGGAGGGCCCCAAAGACCAGCATGGACAATGTCACCTTTCAAAAATTTACTCATAGAGTGTGACGTGGCAGAGATTGAAAGCAGAAGTCCTTACTACTCATGGCTTGGTCATAGAGGTAATCAATGGATACAAATCAGATTGGATAAAGTATTCGGGAATTCAGGTTTGTAATGCTTATTCCCACAGACATCCTCAACATATATGGATTTTGAGGGTTCAGACCATCGACCAATATTAGTATCCTTTGCTGCTGAAAATTATGCTTTCTCCTAGAGGTTTTTCTTTGACACAAGATGGACAAAGTATAAAGACTTCATTTGTATCACAAAGAAGAGCTGGAACTCCAATTCACAAATGGATGTGACTAGCAGATTTAAAAGACTAAGAAAGGATATTCTGAAAAAGAAAAAACACAAGAATAAAAACTTGGCAAAGAATATGGACACTATCCACAACAAACTACATAAGGAGTTAACTAAACGAAATCCAAATGTTGCTCAGATCAACCACTTAAAGGCAGAACTACTAAAACAAGCACATTTGGAGGAAGAGTTTTGGAAGCAAAAGTCTAAAAAAAAATGGCTTAGAGAAGGTGACGCAAATACCAAATTCTTTCATAATAGTGTCAAAAAACAAAGGAAAAGCAACTTCATCTCCAGCCTCCATGATAAAAATGGAAGGAAACAATATCTAGAAGGATCAAAAGCTAAGGTAGCGGTGGAATATTTTAGAGAACTTTTTCGTTCCCAACAACAATAGAATATGCGAGACTTCATTACGCTGATTCCACATAAGATTACGACAGCAATGAATGACAAGCTTTTGTTGCCAGTTTTTAGTGATGAAATTAAAAGTGCAATTCATAGTATCAAACAAACTAGTGCTCCAGGTCGAGACGGTATGTCAGACTATTTTTTCACAAGATTTTGGGACTTGATTGCACTACAAGTTACCCAGGAAATCAAAGTTTTTGAAACGGGTCTAATCCCACCTGACTGGAATTATACATATACAATATTAATCTCAAAGAAACAAGAGGCACCTGATATGAAAGATTTTAGACCTATTATTTTATGCTCATCGATGTATAAGGCTGTTTCCAAGATTATCACCAGAAGATTGCAACCTATGCTCCAAGACATAATTTCACACACTCAAGGAGCTTTTACCCCAGGTTAACTAATAACTGACAATATTTTGATAGCACACGAGATCATTCATCATATCAAAACAAACAGAAAAGGTAAGGCTGCATATATGTTGGTTAAGACAGACATCTCGAAAGCATATGATAAACTTGAGTGGGACTTCATCACACAAGTACTTACTCAACTGGGATTTGACCTGGAATTATACAGGGAGATCCCATCTCTCTGTACCTATATATATTATGTACTGAAGCACTAATAGGAAAGATTAACTCTCTCTCAGTTCAAGGCAGAATCTTTGGTATACAGTTCCACAATGAAGAACCAACTATCAACCATTTACTGTACGCAGATGATAGTCTATTTGTGTGCAAAGCAACTACGGGGGAAGCTAAAGTCCTCAAAGAATTCTTGGTGCAGTACTCTGAAGCTTCAGGCCAATAGGTGAATTTTGATAAATCTGCAATCACATTTGGGAGATTACCAGAAAGATTAAAGAATGAGATCAGAGAAATGTTGGGGATCTCCTCTGCAGATGGTATGAATAGATATTTAGGTCTACCAGAATCACTAATAGGGTCAAAAACAAAACAGCTCCAATTCATTACTGATAGCCTTAAAACAAAAAGGACATCATGGTTTGCCAAATCACTTACCGCTGGGGGTAAAGAGATCATGCTTAAGACGGTAGCTATGGCTCTGCCTGTTTATGCTATGTCCTATTTTGCTCTGACAAAAACACACTGCAAGGCCTTAATCAGGTTAATGAGAACATTCTGGTGGAACAAGGAGAGGGATAGGAATAAAATCCCATGGGTTGCCTGGAAACAAATTCAAAAGGCAAAGAAGGAGGGAGGATTGGGAATAAGGGATATTGGTGACTTTAACATAGCGTTACTTGCTAAACAAGCTTGGCGAATGCAAAGTGAGCAACAACCCTTGTTGGCCAAAATATATAAATCAACTTATTTCCCGAATTCGGAATTTTTACAAACTCCACTAGGTATTCGACCTTCACATGGGTGGAGAAGTGTTCTCAAAGGCAGGGAACTATTGACCAAAGGGTTAATAAAACACATTGGTGATGGAAAGGAAACGTATGTTTGGTCTACACCCTGGATCATGGATGTTAAACCAAGAGCTCCAATAAGCAAAACTCAGTGTCTTAATATCAATCTTAAAGTCTGCAACTTATTAAAGTCCAATGGTTGGAACCTCGATATACTACACAACACTATACACAAGATTGACATTCCGAGAATACTATCTATCACGCCAGTTCTAAACCAAAAGGACAGATGGATATGGTGCTACAATGCTTCTGGTTACTATACAGTTAAGAGCAGATACTGGCTACTATCCAAAACGAACTCAGATGGTCTGGTCAACACAACACAACCAGTCGATTATCGCACTACGCTTAAGGCTAGGATATGGAAAATTCAGGCTCCATCAAAACTAAAGATATTCATGTGGAAAGCCTTGTCTGATGCTTTAGCTGTAAAGGCATTGCTGTTTCAAAGGCAAGTAATACACAACCCTCTATGCACGATCTGTGGAACTGAGAATGAAACCATTAAACATATGTTATTCCTATGTCACCCATTGAGGCAAATATGGAGAATGGCTAACTTCCGAGAACCATTAAGGGTTTTCAAAAAAACTACTCTAGAAGGGATTTTTATTCATTTCTTCCTCTCCAGTAAAGATATAAGGATACCAAATGACATCAGAAACAGTTTTCCATGGATACTTTGGTGTATATGGAAAACTAGAAACAGAATTGTCATTAACAATACCAGAAAAAACCTGTAGTACAATTTGGAAGAAAGCCTGGCGGAAGCTAAATTATGGTTCCAACAGTACCTAAGATCCATGATTTCTGACCAGAGAAACCAAATGACGATAACTCAGATAACAATGGAGGATTCACACTCACAGACATATATGGCGTGGTGGGACACTGTTTTTAACAAAAATTTCTACTTACACGGAGGTACTTGGATCATACAGCAGAAAGGATCACTGAAAACGTGGCATGCATGGTACACAATAGCTAATATGGGATCAAAGTTACAAGTTAAACTACAAGGACTTTTGGGACTACTACAAAGCATAATTGAGCTAAGGTATTATCCAATCTGCATCATGATAGAGGATAAAAAATCTTATGAGATAGCCACACGACAAGGAAAATGGCCACGGTTTAAACACCAGCAAATACAACTCCAGAGGCTCATAGACCTAGGAAGAGGTATCACCTTACAGCTGATTCCACCACAACAACAATCATGGCAGCTGATAAGATGGTTTTTTGGCCTATGCTATCAAATCATTGAGGTATGGTAA